>OY757257.1:4034755-4110573 GCA_963584085.1 Pyrausta aurata
ATGTGAGCCGCTTCTTCGTTGTCTCTTGATTCTACTACTGACCAAGTTTGTCTTAGTCTAGAAATAAAATAAAATGTTCTCACCTCTCTATCGGTTCGTTCGTCTGCAGCACGCTCATCGCTGCTAAACAGCACCTTCACAGCTCCCTTCTCTCCGATGCGGTAATGAAACTTCACCTGAAATAGACAAACAGATCATAAACTAACGTTTCATATACACTGCCATTACGCAATAAAATCTACATCTGGAGAGATGAGTCAGAATGCCTTATCTAGGTAAGGGCTATGTGAAGGAGAGGAATGTTTACCTAACCTTAACGATTTGATAAGAATAGTATCAGATAGACATTCTTTGTTCTGAGAGGATATAATAACACGAAAGTTACAATATTTTTACGATCCCTGCAATTTCGAAATGTATGTTCGGGGGTTGGTTTGTGATCGGAGAAGTAGAGGTAATATTGATCTATACTAATATTATAAAGCTGAAGAGTTTGTTTGTTTGTTTGTTTGTTTGAACGCGCTAATCTCCGAAACTACTGGTTCGAATTGAATAATTCTTTTTGTGTTGGATAGTCCAGTTATCGAGGAAGGCTATAGGCTATATAACATCACGCTACGACCAATAGGAGCAAAGATATAGTGGTAAATGTGTAAAAAACGGGAGAAAGAAGTCACGATTACACGCGGACGAAGTCGTGGGCAAAAGCTAGTAGTGGATAAAAGCCATTATTTATTTATTTATTTATTTTACATTTTTTGGAAGACTTACAGCTAGAAATAGATTGAATTAAAGCATAATTAAAACGAAGGCCATTTACATGTCTCCACTGGTAGATTTAAAGTATGACTGTAAAGTGATCGTACATAAACAAATTAAAACTTAAATTTGCTTACTACTCAATAAAGCATAAGTGATCGATATTCATAAATCTCACGTGAAACTTTCTCGTTTTAGTAAAAACTTGTTAATGGACGCTCACGATTTCGTCCGGTAAAAATTTCGGCTTCCGCTTTAACATAAAATGGATTTTGCGTCGTAGCGTGAGCACTTAGCGACTTGGCAAATACTGAATTGATCTAGTTTGTTACATCAATGGATTACTACCGGTAGATTGCAGGCGGGAGATGGTTTTGGACGCTTCGTCCCAACCTTAGGTCTGCTTTACTTATTCCGCTTTTGTACATTAGTGTTATAAGTGGCTCTATAGACACTTAAGATAACACTTAAAAAGATCGTAAACCTGACTCATGTTTGTTGAAAAAATAAAATTTCTTCTATGTATGTAACCTGAACACAGACTCATTCGAGAAGGCAGGACTAGATTGATTTGAGAATGTCCTTAAATTAGAATAGTAATTCATTAGGCCATAAATATAAAGTAGTCCCACAGTGTCATAACTTTAGTTGAGATCCAATGGCTAGACATAGTCATAATTTGTTATTGTCCTCGCCTTGTTTGTCTGGCCTCGTCCATTTGCTTCTAGACGTTAAAGTATCACTTACGTATCATTACAGTCACTTGTTATTGGTTTGTGTAACATTTTAGTTAGCAAGCTCATGAAAAAACTGCCTTCGTATATATCGGCTCACATTACAGGGTTTTCTTACGTAACCTTTGATGCTCTAACGACGTCTTTTTCTGCTATTACGAGTATTTATTTAGTAATTATGCCTTTGAAGTCAGATTACTTAATGGGTATGTCAATCATGCTGCGTCATTATCTAACTAAGGAAGTCTTAGGGCCGGTAGCGTGATCGAGAGTTAACTCAAGTAATGGTAAATGTCGTTACCAGCGGTGAAAATTTACGATTGTGCATGTTTTAAAGAAAATTGTGCATGTTTTAAAGAAAATTTTGCAAATGATGATATATTTTAATGATTGGTTAAGGTATTTTTTCTTCAAAACACGCACAATCGTAAATATTCACCACTGGTAACGACACTTAATCATTATTGAGTTTACTATCGATCACGCAACCGGGCCTTACTGTCTTCTTCGGGTATTAAGGAAGGTCATTTAAGTCTATGTTTATCTGCTGCCTAGTATATTTTTAATTTGAGCCGCACTATGTATAATTTTGAGTAAGACACTGTTTTAGGATTAAAGTAAAAGTTGCCCAGTTCTACGGTTACTCTATGACAACAAAATGTAGATATCTTACCTGGATCAACCCAGACGGCGAGGTCCCTTGGAAGGTGTTCAAGCACATCCCTGACTGGAACTCCCGACTCCCTCGCTGCCCTCTCCAGAACGGGGTCCAACGGGCCTCCAGTCTTCAAGCATCGGAAGGCTGACCCCCGGCACGGCCGGTCGGGGTACCAGTGACCCCGAAACTTGTCTTTCAACGCCTTTTCCAACTCTTCTCCGAAGATGTTCACTCGCCGCCTCGGCAGCTTGTTGTAAAGGTAGGATATGACGAAGTTAAGGGCGACTTGCACTTCAATATGCATTTTCTGTTTCACTGTGGACAAAGAAAGGAATATCGTTAGCTAAATAATTTATAAGATGTTTAGTAGGTAAAGTCTAGCTAGAGTAATTAATAAATATTAAATACCAACTTGGTGCCCTAGATAAAGGACTCGGTGAAAATGAGGACAAATTGTGTCGGGTGTTTTGAAGACAAGGACAATGAAAGACTACCCGCTAATTGTCTTGTTGCTAAGGCCTACCTACATCGAAATTAAGTTTTGTTTCATAATCACCAATTTCGCACTGAGTGGAGCTTTTCCCGTCTGGGTGTATTTATGATTTAGTTTGAGTTGTTTGAAGTGATCACAACTGAAAAGTTTTAACATAAAATTTGATCACGTGCTTGTTTCTAAATATATGTCGTCTGTCGCATGCGCTTCAGTCACAAGATTTATTTCCAGAACCGTAAACTTTCCGTTTCGAAAATATCCCAGGAAAATCGTAGGTACGAATAAAGAAGACCATGACATTGAGCATTTCAGCCGTGACATTCCAAATAAAATATTTACCTTACAATTTCCGTGAGCAATTGCGTTATTGCCTTAAGAATCGGTTTCGAATCGATTTTTGCTGCGTGACGAATCGGAGCTAATCGATGGGATTGAATCGATCCGCTTCCATGAATAGAACCAGTAGCAATTTGCAAATCTAATATTTAAAATAGGTACCTATTTTGAAGACGATTCTCAGTAATTGGCTCGATCCGAGTTAAATATTTGATTGCGCTGTTACGTATACTTTTGATTGATTGAAAGTGAAGACGTTTCAGTGGCCTATTTAATTATTGGCTAGACTAGAACTTGCATAATGATCAGTTATGGTCTACTTTGTAAAATTATAACTTTAATGGTATTTAAAGATAAGAAATAAGGTATAACTATAGTATAGCAACGGTTATTTGTACTTATACAGCAGCGGTGAGTAGTTTTAGTTCTCCCTACCTACAACAATCCTTAGCGATTTTATTTTGTCTTGAGGCATTTCTGTGTAAAAGAAAATTCAAAGATACCTATTTTCCAGATAAACATCAAGATCCTGATTTTCCCAAGAAAAACGATGTTACCTTTATCTGGCACTTGTTTGTTCTTTACATAAGCATTATTTATTTCAGTGAGCGGTCGTCGCTCCCGATTCTAAAACAAAACGTTGGCGTGCGCTGTTTCTGTACAGAATGTAATTCGGCCTTCCTCTGGCAGGAGTGACATGCGGTAGACTCGGGAATGTAAACATTTTGTCACTGTAGGTTGGTGGAGCGTGTCCGCATTTTTTTCTTAATTTATTGTCTTATTACGTCTGATTTATGGTCAACAATCGCATAAGAACATTGGTGTTAAAATTTGCGTTGATATTTGATTAAAATTAGATCATGAGTTAATCTACATTACTTTCAATGACGCCTTACTAAAGTAATCTCCAGCAAATAATGTTATTCTTAAAACTAAAATGAAGCAATAACGAATTTTGTATTTGTATTAAAGAATTCGTTTGTAGTGCCTACTTCTTGTTACTTATACCAGCTACCGTACAGCTATTTACCGTTTGCAATGGGTCAATGTCACAGTGTTATTTAAAACAACCTAATTAAAGTCACGGTGACTTACCATGCAGCTCACCTGCCAATTTGAGGATAAGCTACCACACATTAAAGTAACAACACAGCACAAACGTGCGATTGGCGAAGTAACAATTTCTCAACTGCATACAACGTTTTTATGGCCGTCATCAAATCGACGACTGTTATCGGCGGATTAGAAGAATGGCACTAACAGTAGTTTCATAACTTTCGTCGAAATTTTGTAAATATAACTAGGTATTTTCAGTTCCAATCGTGAAGAATGACAACTAGGCTTTGTATTTGGTTGTTAGCAGGCACTATGAGTAGGTAGGTCATGTACGTGATCAATTAATTAATTAAAGCAAATAAGTAATAAGGCTGAATGAAAAAGGTCGTGTCCTTCTAACCTAAAATGCGAGCCTATTTTCTTTCAATCCGAAATCAGCCGGCTTATTGATAAAAGAACATCCGTTGATTCCGAAGGCGAACATTCTTTTGTGTTATTAGGAGACAAAGATTCCCGTCTATTCTATTCTATTTCATTCATGCGTACCGTTTTTAGGGTCACCATGTCAAAAATATGGATATTTTATGCGTCTAGGCCTAAAGTTGGATATTTGAACGACATATATTCAGGCTTAAATTGAGATTGCCTTTACCACGCATTATAGAGTTACTGAAAGTCTGACTTTATTCGATAATAACACAAAAATGTATAACGCTATCATCTTGGTCGTTAGGCGATTTGCGGGAAGGCATAGGCATAAGTATAGGCTACATATAATAGTTGAAGATCATAACTTCCTCTTGTGTAAGTAGGGTCTGGAAAACATACTTATATGAGATCAGAGTCTGGTGCGTGCCCATGGGATTTAGCCAATCTAATAAAATTTACTCGGAGTTGAAACGTTTAAACGTGTCTCATGCAACATAATATAAACTCAAAGTTAGCCATCCGGGACCGTGAAATTGGACCTAGGACAAGTCCTATTCTATCCCGCCAGTTGGCAGCCCTAGCCCGTGTCATTATTGCGTGATCCGGTCACGTGCGCAGGCGTCCGTGACTGCGCCCGTGGTTTTTTCCTCCGCAAACGAATCGCTTTCGTGTACACTCGGCCGCGAATACATGCTCCACATATCGTTTTGGTTCGATTGTCCTGGCAGGCTGGTGATCGAGGGATGTTCTGAGTAACTCACGTGTGCTGAGCGGTGACTTTGTTATTCGCAAATCGATTGTTAAATGTCATACTAACACTATTTGTAGTCGGCTACGTAAGCACAAAGCTTTCATTGATGTGTCTGTTTCAATAATATCTTGCGGATTTAGAATAGGTACGACGAATTTGAAATTTTATTGGATTCTATAAATTTCGCGGTGCACGTTCTACATCAGCATAACCTGATTCACTTGCTGCATTTGGCATTTTTGAGAATGTACTACGTACCTACGTATGGAGCCATAAAATTGCTAACATAACTGTAAGCTAACAAATAAATAAACAGAAGCATTTTTTCACAGGAATGTTTCAGGGTCAATCATTAAATAATGCAACCGGCCAAGTACGAGTCAGACTTGTGCACGAAGGGTTCCGTACCATTGGCTAGGTAAACAACTCAGGTAAATATTTTAAGACGGACCGACAGATACATAAGTCTCTGTAATAGGGTCCCGTTTTTACCCTTTGGGTACTATCTATCAATGGTTATATATTTCTGCTGCAAACTGTACAAGCGTATGGTATCAATTAGGCGTGCTGATGTAGGTAGGCTTACGCTTTGCCTGGTTTTAAATAGGTCGGTAGGACGATCGGTGAAATTGATTCGATTCGTTAATCCGTAAATTGGATAGACTACGATGACGAAAAACCAATTTCATTTTGTAAAGTTGTTGTCACTTCATTTTATTTGCTTCGGGTTATACTGATGAAGTGGTGCGGGTCGTATTTTAATGACATTAAAAGTAATAAATTTGTATGGTTAAAGCAACACCATGAAAATTGTGTTAACACGTCATAATTTTAATCACTAAAAGTACTTACTTAGGTTATGTTTACAAGAGAAACAACACCACGACTGTACACTACAGGTAGGTACTTATGTAGCATACTCCTATGTGTATATGTATATTTACTACCAAGCGTACATTATTGTCATTCTCATATGTCGCTCAGCAATTTTCAAACTTGTCGCAACTCGAGCTCGCATAGTTTCCCCGGGATAAAATACTTTTATTTACGCTTTAAACTGCCAGCTATTGTATTCACGGGAAAGTTCTGCAGAAGTATTTTCCCTTCGTATGTTGCGCGAGTTATATTCCTCGGACGTGATCGTTGTTCTGAGGTACAGCGCTAGCACGTCAAACAATACATTTTTGTTGAAAAATAACCCTTATAGCAACTGCTTAAGATACCGCAGTGTTTAGCTTGACGTGCTGATGTCCGTATCTAAGTAGTGCGAATGAGATTGTCTGTAGTAGATGATCTCAAACTTATGTTAGGTTAGGTGTTCAATCAACCCCAGTCAAAAAAAAAATTAAACAAACAGATTGTTTTAGGGATGACACATTTAAGTTTGAGAGGAAATCTGCGTACTGCAAGCCAATGGTAAATCATTTAATTGAAATTGCCAAAAACGATGGTTTACTTATCACTATTAAGTAATAGTGATGAGTCATTCTAACTGATGACGCGAGTTAAATTTTTACGGTTCCGTACCTCAAAAGGAGAAAAAATTGAAACCCTTATAGGATCAATATTTTGTCCGTCTCTTTATTGATGAAATTTAAAGGTCACAAACAGGAAAACATATTGGCAAAGCGACATTATCTTTACTATCTCCCTATACAAGTGAAAACATGCAATAATTTATTTGTTTGTGTCAGGTTGCACAAAACCGATTAGCAATTGCTCTACTACTCATCCCTATAGTATAAATAGGCAGTAAAAACTAGGCTCCTCACAGAACCACTTGTTCCTTCTACAAATCATTACTCCAACAAGAACCAAAATGGCCGCTTTCAAGACTACCTTTGTGCTGCTGCTGATTGCCTTCTCCATGATGATAGTGGCCGAAGCGGACTACGTCCAGTCTTGTGACCAGTACTGCCACCGCTCCTATAATGAAAGGAACCAGTGCTGCAGGAATCACGGCTACAGCGGCTACAATGACTGTCGCAACGGTAGAATGGAGTGTTACCGACACAGGACTGAATAATCTCTATATCCCGACTCCAAGGTATTCAAGACCATATATTTACTCGCCTCCGATGCTTTTATAAGTACTCTTTGTTTTCGATTTTTGTGACTTCTTGTTTATGAATTAAAAATATTTTTCTTTAAGGCATAAATATCGTTTTTCTAGCTTCCTTAAATATTACTACATTCGGGGGCTGGGGGTACAACACTAGTCGTGAGTTTGGGAACCATGTAACTTTGTTGTATGATCTTTGAGAAAGAATATATTTCAAGCTTTCCTTGATTTACTGGAACAATCCCAAGGAGTAGTAAGATACATATTAAATCTTTAACGGTTTCTTAAAATTTAATCTTCTTTGAGTTGGTATGTAGGTACGTTTGTTACTTACTTGTTATTACCTACTTACTTCATGTTTTCAAGTTACTCATTAATTAGTAAACAAAAACCTAGACATAAAGTTGGTACTTTTAGCAAGGGTTTATAACTTGATATAGGCATTTTTGATAAATAAGTAAAATTTGTAAGTATTATTAAATTAAAAACGTAGATACCTTGTCGACATTTCTTTGGTAATCTATTTTTCATTAAGTTAAAGCTTTTTGCTAAATTGTCAACTAAAAAGTTATTGAGACGGCCAACTTCATAACGTATAAATAAACTTGAGATTTATTTTATGGCTTCTTCGTCTTTATTTTTTTACCATTTCGGTAGACAGCAACTTTTATTAGATTGCGAGGCTGTCCGGGAGAGAAATAAAAATATTCAGATAGCGAAAATACGGCCTGTAAAAATATAATGTTATTGAGGTGATATCGATATTGGTCTATGACGAAAGTGATCTATGTCAACATAAATATTTTTCAAACCAACACAAGTATCATAGAAGTATATGTATACTTCTATGTTATGTTGTGTAGCACCTTATTAAACATTAAAATGTAGGTGCCTAGGTTTTCTTATTTCCAAGGTAATTGATTAAAATATTGTACATAATATTTTTAATACACACGTAAATCTAAGTAAAAGGTTTCCTATAAAATGAAATTATTTCGTTCAATTCATCATTATCATCAAATCACAGTTCAATGGATGCAAAAGGAACCTTATTAAATTGATCAGGTACACTATAAAACACCTTTGGAAGTAAGGCCAAGAATTTGACCATGAAAAGGTACTTTATTGGAAAAGGTTTTAAAAAGATGCCTCTTATAACAAATGAGAGACTTTCCTAGAGACTATGGGTATCGGTTCCAGTTTATTAATAGACATAAAAAAAACAAGCTTATTAAGATTAACAACGGTGTTTTTATAGTTCTATAGCTGGTCACTAGAAGGACTCTTGGAAGTCACAATTTGTCAATGTGGCCACATAAACGAACGGACAAATCGTGTTCTTTTCAAATGCTAATAAAGTTTCCTTTGTCTTTTAAAATTGTCCAGACAACGACCTTGTAGGTGTAGTTTGATTTTCAAAGTTTATAAGTCTTGTATGGAAAATAAATGTAAGAGGTACACAACCGATCTTCAGCTTAAAAAAAGCAAATATATGGTAGTCGCAAGTTAAGCTACCATCATGTTATCGTAGAGTTTCAAAACCCACACAAGCATGCTGAAAAAATTCGTAAGTAAGTACGTCTCATCAAAAACAAACAACATGGGCTTACGGTCCAGTTTTGTACATGCTCACATTTATTGCATAACAGCCCCATTCCTATCTTTCCTGTGTTAGAATTTCACACAACTTCGTACCTACAACATTTCCGTCGTAGGGCCTTCTCGATTCGCAAAATAAATGAAATAGGTACAGTACCTAGACGCCTACGCCTCCGGCTCCGAGATAATTTTGTTGAGATGAATGGCTTTTGTCGAAGTTTCTGGAGCGGTTCCACCTAGTTTAGGAAGTCGTTAAAAGTATCTATGTAAACCCAGCTTTACATTGAATGTAGACCTACATAACTTTGGGCTGAATTCGATGTTTTATGATTGTACCAAGAAGGAGAAATAAATAAATGTGTAGTCGATTGGTAAGACCGATAATAGTATAGTAGTAATAAGGCGTTGATTGGAGTTTATTTTAGATTAAGTTAACTCAAAAAAATATCATAAGTGCATATCTTTGCGTCTGAATTTTACAAAATCCTATGCCTTTTTTATATTTTCCAAAATAATACATTTAATTATGTTGTTTAAATTATTTATGTTTTATTGCTAGGCTGTTTTATTGTTTATCTTGAATTGATTCGGTTCGTAACCTCGCAGATTCGTTTTACACAACTTAAGAGTTGCGTAATTCTAATCAAGGAGCATAATTACGTAACCAAATCCGTTGCATCGTAAAACCGGCAATTTCAAAAACGAATGAAAATTTATTGCCACTGTAACAATTGTAGGCAACGTTACTAGGGATGGTCGTTAAAACAAACGGGAGAATCGCGGCGAAATAACGTTATGAGTAAATAACGTTAATGTTATATAGGCACCATCCGGCATTTTCCAGGTAAATAGCTCCCACCATTATATCACGAACAAAGCCACCCTTGTCATTAGGAAGGTCATGATGAGAAATGGCAGCCGTTCGCGATGGAATAAGACACGAGCGGAAGCGAATTTTTAAATTAATGCATTTTTTATTAAGGTATTTTGATATCCACAGGCAACGGGTAAAATTGTTGATAAGTTTGTTTTTTTCAGGCCTATCCTAAATCTGCATATTTATCTATGCAAAAAAATCACTTGTTAAAGAGAAGAGATCTTACTTGCTCTTATTAAAGAATTGTGATCTGACTTATTCAGTTATATAGAGACGCTTAGGTTTTCATCACAAACCTAAACGAGACATTTACTAAATAATAGCAGCGTGTCTCTGAAAAGATACAATAACCACCCTCTTAAAATACGAGATAGTACATTATTTACACTGCATGCGTGCGATTGTGGTCTCTGGCGCTTAACTACTTACTTTCAACGAAAATCGCTTGCACACACTGCACAAAAACGGACGTCACGCAAACAAAAGAAGCTAGGTGCTAGCGATTTTGTCTCTTAAGGTGGATAGGCAGCGGTGACTCGATAGTACACCGAGTAAGGTATACCTTAGTTCTATAATTGTCAAGTTGCTAGCAATGTTCTCACCGAATCGTTTTTATTGAATTGAATTGAATTAAATTGCATTATAATGTATTGAATTAATTATTTAAAAACACACTAACATAGGCTATAAGTCACTTGTGCATTACCAACAATTTATGGATGTTAAATCTAAATTAAAGAAATTTTATTTTTATTACTTTTTATTTATTTATTTAACTGAACTTATCGCTTCTGCCCTTAACTCGAGCGGTAGGCTTGCTACACATTTTCCCAGGCAGTCGCGGTTTGCCTAAACATGTGAGCCGTGAAGTATGAAGGTCGGTAAATTAATTTACCTTAAGATTAATCACGTTAGCCGCTGTTTGCTCGAGCAACGCCGATAAAAGCTTTCCATAATACCACTATATTGGTTTACAAGAGGAAGATGGAAATAAGGTTGAGGTTGCTGATAATACGTACGTCAACATTTAATTAAATAATCGAAGTTGTTTCCTGGCTTTATGGCTCATCGGCTTTTTGTAGCCTTAAAAGCAAAGTTTGCCGTTCCATTAAGTTATAGGCTTGATGTTTCTAAATGAAAAACACAAACGGGCGATGGATTTTTCTTTAAAAATGCTCCGCAGTATTACATCATTCTACAAAGAATTCTCCAAGCTCTGTAAGTGGATACAGAAGTATACTTCTAATCTCAACTCTAGATCAGTAATAGGTCTCTAAACATTTTTGATCGAATTCGTTTGAAAAACCTTTGGATCGAAATTACGTGTATTAAAAAAATGATAACATCATGAAATACCAATACTAAAATGTCAAGTTAAATGTGCAAAGTGTTATACACACCAACATAAACATCGTGAACGTATGTAAAGTCAAGGTTAGCTGAAATTTGCACGGCTGTAACTATGTAAGTAAATAATGGCCATATTTACATACGATTTTCATTCTTCGGCCAGACGGTAACAGTGTCATTAGTGTTGTCATGTTAATTACTAACTTTAAACGCAGGTAAAAAATGTACTGTTATTAAATATGTAATAACCTTCTCAAAACCCCTACTTCGTTGTTTAATAACATTTTTTTAAGCGTCTCGGTTTGGCTGACATGTAGCTGTAGTACTTACTTATTATTTAATAAAGTTTATAACGAAGATCATGTTCATTTCCCATTAATTTGTAACAGTTTGAAATGGTTACTCTTTTCTAAAAATGTGTTCAACTATTGTGTCACATCATACAGGTAGTTTATATTGATGTGAAACTTCAGTTTGATACACGAAAGGCAATTTACCAAACACGTTACTACGTCGATAAACACAAACTTGGCGTGACACATTTTCATGACGCTCAAAATTTAATAGTTAGACGTGGTTATTGTCGCGAATTGATGGGAAAAGATGGGTGGAAACCACAGATAAGTCGTATTTGGTAAGAAAATATCAGTTTAATTTAGTTAATGTGTACTTAATTACATTTTTTTTACCAATCACGTCGCTGCTGGTCTGAAGTGACTCTAATTACGAGTAGTTCATTTTCAGACCCATTTTTTAAAATGTTTTTATGTGGAGTTTTAGTGTGTGCACGCACCTTACCAAATTTAGGCGACATACTTCAATACAACTGATTATGATGCCTTTTGTGAAGCAGAAGCTCTGCGAAAAATACCCGTTTTGTACCGAAGAACCTTGCGAGGCGCAAAATACACGGTTTCAGTGATTTAGTAATTACTTTCAGGCGATAAGAAACGACCTTCAGTGAAATTGGAAACAAAATGAATGAGCAAACAACTTTTATTTCGTCACAGCGGATGCTAATCTAGAAGGCTTACATACTCTTTGAAAAGAAAATGAGATTTAAGTGTCTTCTTACACGAAGCTTAATCATGATCAATCAGGCAACACTCAACAGAAGAACGTTTTTTCTTTACATGGTGAATATTGTAAATAATCTATTAATAACTTATAAAATAATATCTGTGAATAAAATTATTAAGCTATACGATTGAAAAAAAGTTGCTCAACGATGAATTACCTAGGAAGGGTAGGAGTTTTGTGTTTATCGTATTTTAAAATGAATCATTTCTTTAAAAATGAGTGTCGAAATTGTTTACAATATTTGCCAATCAACGAAAATCGTACTATAACTGCATTAATGACGTTTTGCATTAATTGATATTGTAACATTTTACACTATAATAATGTCCTGCGCAGTCGGTTAGTCGTTTGGTCATTTGCATCCAACCAGAAACACTTCCTTCACATAAGCGACTGCTGGCCACCGAAGTTGAAATAGGCTGACTATTATTGTAACATAATCAAATTATCAGAATCGACCCCAAATTTAGACGGACTAATATTGATTACGCCAGTGTTGCTATTCTACCTACCTACTTACAAATTTTTTTATGCTTGTGAAAACGTTATTTCAGTTATCACCTTTCGTGTTTATTTAAGGCAAATTCGCTCGGTTCGCTGAAGTAAGCAAATATTGTAAGCCCAAATAAACTGGATTTATTGGCTTCCAATTTACATTTGATCGATGTTTAAACCCATTATTTTAATTGGAATAACGCCTATGATTATTGTTACATGAAAACGTTTTTAGGTCAACGACTTAAGTGAATTAGTTCCAATCATTAAAATGTATTCCGACACGTAATTACTCTGTGTTTATGCTATTGACTTTACAATAGTTAAGAAAAAGTAATTATCTATTGTTATATTATCTACATACACTTATAGAAATAATAAATAATATTTACGATAACATTTTCCTCCAATAACATTTACAATCATAAGTATATTTGATAATTATTCGCGTTTAATAGAATCTGAATACAATTCTAACTACTTACTTTCAAATAAAAAGTCATTCACAAAGTTAATTATCAAATGACAGTAAGTAAGACAGTTTAAGTATTGGATAGGTATAGATGAAACTAGAGATAGAGATCCCTATTAAAATGTATTGTCTAATTGATTCATATCATTTACTTAGCCAATAATAATGCTTCAGTTGACACCCAAAGCTATAATATATGTACCTATTTGCTTAAGAATGATTCAGTTACAACCTTACGTTTTAATAGAGGTATTTGTTAAACCTTAAAAAGTCTATGACACGCCCCATGCAGCCTTAAGCCATCCCAAGACCTTGACTTGGTCATGAACAAAACTAGGTCGCTATGGCTTTTATTATTTTATTGTGTTTAGACTTTTAAAGGTAAAACTAAAGTAGCTTTTGAATGTTAAAATTTTCTGGTTTCGTAGGTATACGTTACACATATCGCAATCATTAATTATGACCGCTGTGGATTCAGTTGCTTCTGTATGGTCAACACAGCCAACGCTTCAGTTGAACTATCAAATTTTGATTTAGAGACTGAAATACTTGAATTTTGGAACTGTAGTCAAAACTTAATAGTTTTTATAGATACAATTGCGACATAAGCAACATAAGGCTGCAACTGTGTTTGCAAATATGTCTTGGCTAACCTATTTTATGTGACCAGTTGTCCTACTCTATAAAGTCACGCTCTGATTTTACACCCCGCTCCGTATTTGCTTGGTTCAAATTGGCTACTATCGCAACGATCGATTCAAAAGAACGATCGTTATCAAACTCCGCCTCACTGAAAAGCTTAAGAGTCAAGCTAAACTAATTTTCCCATCCTCATACTACAGCATCTGAATCGATCTCAATGAAACCGAGCGTCAGGGCGGCCTTAAGTTCCCCTGTCCTATATATAGCTGTAACCCCGTATCGACCGGCGCCCCACTGCCCGACAACCCCTACCACGCACACGCAATAAAACCTCCTATTATCATCGCCAGAAAGACCATTTTCCAGCTAGTAAAACGACCGTAGACGTCGACACACATTTCTGAATTTGACTTGAATTTATTTAAAGAAATAACTCGGCCTGCGACTTCGTTTGCGACTTATTTAGTCAAGTTAGTGGATTCAATGTATGCGACTTGCTATTCTGAGACATAAGCCACCCTTAATCTTTGAGACTTATTCAAATCAGTTTGGGCGCTTTAGTGTGTGTCATATTATGATGAAAGTTAAATGAGCAAGTTTCATTTCGTTTCAGAGATGAGATTTTTACAAATGGTGTCATATTTTGACTTTAGCTTGTATATTCGAGCTTATTAAACGTAGGTAATGATAAAAATAACGATATCAATGACGCAGGTTGCCATGGTGTTACAAAAAATATAGTAAAACAATTGAATAACATCAATAAATTTAGGAATGCAGTGAAATTAACGCGCCTTGTCACATGTTGGTTTTTATTGCACCACGTAAGTAATTGGCAAATAAGTGACATCGAATATAATCATAGAAATATGACGTGTGTTGCTCCGGAGATTACGTGATTGCAAATTGAATTAGCCAGATTACGCGTTAACAGTTCTATTAGTAGCTTAACCACGACAATTTTAGAACTTACAGGAGTTTCTCTTCACGATTACTCTGACACTTAGCAAACATTTAAAAACGAACGCGGATTATTAAATATGCGGCATTGAGTTATTAAACTCAATGTTACCAGAAACGTGAGGATACTATTAGATAATAGTGAAATATACATATATACAGTAAATAAGTACAATGATTGCATAAACATAAAATATTAGGCAATAGGTAAGTCTAGATGACTTATCTTACGAAAAAATACGTATGTTTAATTCGGAGCAACCATAAGTTTTAAAGGAGAAAAGTATATTTTAAATTGAAATAAAATACGGCTAAGTATTAGACTTCACTGGATACTCTAACTGAAAGTAAGCTGGAGTTATAAATGATTATTTATTGCAGTCTTGAAGTGAAATAGTGGTACTGCTATCTCAAGAACAGAACAATGTTAGGATAAGCAAACGTGCGCTGTACAATGTCTGATGGTGTGAAGAGTAAGATAAAAGTTAGGAATACAGATAAGAGGGAAATAGAAAATGAAATGGGCCTTTTTCTTCTTTCCTTTATAAGGTTTTTAATTGTTAGAGCAATAATAAAACGACCAAAGTATACAGGTTATGGGCACCATATTAAAATTATTGTCACTTTCAGAAAATTGGTATGATACGGACTTGATTCACTCAATCAATGCCTTTGCGCCTGTTTCAGGCGATGGTGTTATATTTAAGTAATTTTTGAATAAAAGATTCAGGTTTAATGAACGACTATCACGCTGATTAACAAAATAAGATAATAGTTAACACATGTGTCTATCATTTTTTTTCGCTTGTCGCTTACACATTAGACAGCAGAGATACGAATGGACCGCATTCGTCTATGTTACAAGCTTTCACCATCTAATGGTCTGATGTATTGTTATAGCTTAATAATCTTTTCCACCTACACAGGATCTTGGTATTTTAGCTCCGTAGACAAAGTGTGTTTAATGATGTCTGCAAACGTCGATTGGCCGCCATTATTTGACGTCATTTTCTATCGAAAGCTTTTACAGTGAAAATGGACTCAATTTTCAGAGTGATTACCGTGATTGCTTCCTGACGAGGGTTTTTATGTTGCTTTAAGTATTTCTACTCATTAATGGTGATAACAGCGTGGTTTCTTAGTTCTATGTTTAGCCTGTCCCGGGCTTTCTAAAACAAAATCAGATAAACTGCCAAAAGCTTTTCATTTTTTTTTCTTTAACAATTAATTACTCAGTATCCTGCGAATCAGTAAGCTCAAGTGGCAGTGGGCAGGGCACATAGCGCGTAGAACTGATGGCCGTTGGGGCAGAAAAGTCCTAGATTGGAGACCCTTCGACCAAAGGCGCAGCGTAGGACGTCCACCGACAAGATGGACAGACGACCTTGTAAAGATCGCAGAATCGCACTGGATGCAGACCGCTCACAACCGGTCGTTGTGGAAAGCCATGGGGGAGGCCTATGTTCAGCAGTGGACGTCCTTCGGCTGATAATGATGATGATGATGATGATGATGAACAATTAATTATGTTTATTTAGTATGGGTTTGCTCTTGACTCCAGACTAAGCCAAGTGCGACTAAGACGGAATATCCATCGAAATGTTAATATATTAACTTTATGATCTACACGAACGTCTGCTAGTGAGTGAAATACATTATCATTGAGCCTGCTCTTTTAATGATTCTGTTAAATAAGTAAGTAGGTTTAATAAACTCCAACTCAAGTGTTTCCATTGTATGTGAAACTACTTACAACTTAAAATAAGTCTAAAGAAAATACAGCCTCGGGATAGTTAACTACTAAAACTTTGAAATCTTCAACACTTTGGCACGTTTCCTGATTTTCTTTTCTGCTACTTAGCATTCAACAATGTGCCAAGTTGTTTCGCAGGGTAGTTTGGAAATTGTATAATCTTACTGTAAAAGATAGCCTTGTCAGTTGTACAACATGTTGATGAGAACTCCGTAAAGCAGTTGCACTCGAATCGTTGTTCCGTCGACACTGAACAGACCTACCCAGCCTCATTTCGCGATTGTTTTTCTATGAAATCTCCTAAAAGACTCCTGTGATTGTGACTGTGCATAGGAGCGCGCGCCTTAAATATTGGGATGGCAACACAGGTACAATTCAAAATAATAGTAGTAAACAATGATTTAGTTTATAATTATACTAAGTAACTAATAAGTTTTAGCTAAAGTTTAGAATTTATCAACAAGTTCCGCTTAGATTCATAAGATAAATATTACGATGATTCTTGGAACTATTGATTAATTATTATCCTTTATCAAACTTAACTGTGACTGGATTAGAACAACAGTGGTTCATCAACCAATCACAATAGCTGACTGCAGAATAAGATTTGATAGCAACCGTGTTGGCCATTCTGTTTACCAAATATGTTATAACTAAGGCCCAATTATCTTACTTTTTTCTTGGACAAGCGTCAAATAAATACCAAGCTTCATAAAAAACATGGCTAACGGTTACAGTGAGCCTAAAGATAGATGGTTTAACCGAGCCTAAATAATAATATTATTTTCGATACGATCGCAGCTTTTATATTCATAGATGTATTTAACAACAAATAACAACAGTGTTTATAACGTAATTAAATGAAACTAATAATATTCTACTACCGATTTTCGGTAATGGCGGCCCCTTTCAACATAGGTAGGCCAGGCACGCATGAGATATTATAGTGCCCAGATGTGTGCGCAATACACAAGTGCACTCTCTGTTCCTTCACTCTCATTGATTAGGTGCGACGGCTGTCCGACATGATGACCGATGAAGATCAGGCGCAGAAAAAACGGTTAAACGTGGTTTCCGAGGCACGGGGGTGTCGTCGCTACCAACTTCATGACTCCGAGGTGTTTCCGAGTCTTTTCAAGACAGAAAAACCCATACACAAATTTAGGCCTGACCCGAGATTCAGGCTGCGTTTCCACCAGAGATGTGCGAGGATGCGTAGGCACAGCTAAACATCCTCGTACGACACATTTCCATCGCACATCTCTGGTGGAAACGCAGCCTCAAACCCGGGACCTCTTGGGTAGTGACCAGCGAGAGAGGCAGTCAACAAAATACCTCAAAATAATCAAAAGGCAACGAAAATACCCCATATTTAAGTACCTCCACAAAAAGATTATGCAAATAAATACGCTTGCACGCTCTAGTTTCTGATATCCTGAATACAGGTGGACGTTATAATGCCGTCGTGAATATTCATGTCGGCTGATTGTAACGTCTGTAAACACACCGTGGACACGCGTTCTCATGTAAATTAGATTCCGAAGGGGAAGGAGGTGACCTTCGATTTGTTCATGTATATTAAATGCTCCTTGAAGTATTTGTTGGCTCGTAGAGATAAATGAAAAAGATGAATACAGAACACAATACGTATTTAAAAGATTTTAATTTTAGCATCATCATTGTCACCTTGGTTTTATTTATATTTAATTGAATGGTGTACTTTATCTATCTACATTAACTATTTAGAGATCTTCTTCTTAGCGTGTCGATGGAACACGAGAAATTACATCGTAGCAGCCCAGAATTCAGTTACTTGCAGTTGCAGTCTGCAGTTCATTAAATCCGCTGGCGTGCGGGTGTTGGGGCACGCCGGGCACGATGTTAAGTGTGCTATATGTATATGATCTATCATTGGATGCATCATCACTATCACCATTAGTTGAGAGTTATTAGATAAGATAAGAATATAATTAAAAAAAACATAATTTAACTAAGAAGATTGTGTTACAATGATGATTTCTTTGTATGTTTCTTATAAGCATAGACAATGAGGTACACATCTAATATACCGGAATTACATGTTGAAAGTATTCATATAAGTATACTTTAAATAAGTATTATTTTCCGCAAAGTACGAACCGTTTCTGTCATATTAATCAAAACAAAAGGGATCGTGAAGGACCTGCTTAGTTACTTCTACCAAGTTTCATTATTCCTCGGGATTACAAACAAACTCCAAGCTTTACTACCTTATTACGCGAGTACTAGATAAGCTCGTAATAATATACAAGTACCGTCAGCAGCAAAAACTAAACAAAAAGTGTTTTTTATAGTTGTAGTTTTTATAACCTTAAAAGATAGAGTTTTAAAAGGCATGCGTAGAATAAAAAAAAATTGATGGTTTTGATTGACATTAATAAGTTAGTGAGAATGAACAAACAAGGCGTGTGCCGCCTTGTTTAAACTTTAGAGAAGCACTTGAAGTTTCCACCCAATGCTTCTTTCTTTATCTTTTTTAGATGAAGCTTTAGGTACTTCAAGAATAGATTTTACACTAGGTTTCGATTTCGTGTTACGGAAATACCACTTGAAAGATTACTGAGATTTTCAGCAGCCTTCTACCATGAAATTACATTACAATTAAAATGAATGAAATGCCCTAGAACACAAAAATAATAAACTATTATTTTTCTGACTGTACAGCACCTACATACTGATATATCCGCACATATCTTCCGGCGGGTCGGTAGCTCGGTATTACTGAAACAATTTGTAGGGCACCGACTTGTAACGCGTTCGTTCACACAGACACCGAACCATAGAGAAGAGTATAGAGTTTAAGTAATCTCTGGAGCGACAGAAAATATCAAAGACGCGCGGTGGGTACGAGGTAGAGGGAGGGCTTTAAGGTTTGTAGAGACATAAGTAAAATATAATAGTATGAATAAACTACACAGTAAGGTATGTTATCGTTATTGACACGTTAGTATAAAAATCAAAACGTTCCTATGAAAAACCAAATAATGCAATCGCAAGCAGTTGCGTACAGTCGCTTGAAACATACTAATTCTAATGTGTTTTAAAATCCTACTTTCTAAAATGACTGAGAAAACAGTAAAACATCAATATCAATATCCTTTAATACTCTTTTTACTCGAATATGGATGGATTCTATTGAAATAGATTACTTTCAAAACTAATTACTAATTAAAACATGAAAAATAGGCCACGCACTTTGTTTTCGTCAACGACACTGGGTTTGAACAAAATGTATACCTTACCCAGTTTCAGAGTCTACGTCCCATTAGATAAACTGTCTTATCGCTATGCAAATTGCGCCTAGTTACACTTTCACGTGCCCTGGGATGCATATAGGGTTGTCCAAAATCATAAACCTGTATAAATAATATTCGGGTTTGCGTCTTAAGACCACCAGCTTTATCAGACGAAATAACCTGTTAATATGTTTTGACGTTCGGTACCAGCATCAGCGAGCATACAGTAGCAGTAGATGGCATTCTATATAGCTTAGAAACATAACGATGCAATTAACTAACGGTTGCCTCAACCATCAACATTAACCCGCAGCCCTGAATGCGGTGTATGTGGGTTATCGCTGTTTTCCGACTACATGCGTCGATACCACCCGTATCTCCAAATTGTAGTCAACGTTTCCGATATTCGCAGATATTCCACCCTATACTCACTCGCTACCACCCTTAAGCTAGTGGATTAGGAGCTAAAATTGACTGTTCCGATGGACTGAACACGGAAATTTCGAGAATTCATATCCATTTAGGAAAATTATCACCGTACCTTAGGTACTGGAAACTGGAACTCATGTACAGTTTTGCACGTTCCAATGTATTGCTGTATGAAATAATATAATTTTGATTTTCAACCCATAAAAGTTCTGAGTCGGAAGGGTGACCATACCAACCATAAACGTATATCACGAGCATCTCCGTGCTTCGGAAGGCACGTTAAGCCGTTTTTGCCGGCTAATATCGGTTGGTATTATTTAAGCCTAGTCAGAGGCCTTATATGGGCGGCTTGACAACATCTGACAGCAAGGTTAGTCGCTTTTCTTGCAAACACCCCACCATCTATCCGCAATGACCCCTCGTGGTGGAGTATGGCACAAACTACCTCATAGTTGAGGTAAGGCCTTTGCCCAGCAGTGGGACGGCTAAACTTACAGGCTAACTTATTTTTTTTTAAGTTCTAACTTTTGAAAGTGACAGAAATTACCCAAGTGCCACGTAAGTAAAAAATATTATTGTTAATTTATGTTTAAAGTACGATGTGTTAACATTTTACTGAAGCCTCTTTTATTTTAAACAGATTCCATAAATTAAGATAACCTTCAGAATTTTAATATAGAAAATAATGTCACCGTTCCGACCCATTAATGTTAATGATATTATTACTAAAAGACTAATAATTACATAAATAGTAGGTAGTCGGTATTTAACGGAAACAAAGCTGAAAGCTTGCCATCGGGTAGGTAGTAACAATAAGTTCTATAAACGTGGGCGTTCAGTTACCATCCCAAATAGACAATATTATTATGGCTTGTCTTACAACAGTTAATTAAGACAACTTAGATTAATTATGAACAAATAGACGAGTAGTTCGGAGAACTAGTCTAAATATAATTAACCCAGAATAACTTACTGATGTTTAACTAAAGAAAATAGTTTAATAGAATAGTTTCCTGCCTGTATCACTTTATTTGCACCGCCTGTATTTTATCCGATCAGACCTATGGTTAACTGATAAAGAATGGCAGGCTCTTGGCATAACGTCCGCCATATGTACAATATTTTGTTTTGTGCATGAATTTTTTAATAAATGAAATGTTAATTTTATTTATAGCAACGCTAAAATTCTCAAACTTGGTACAAAACAACATAGCTCCTATCTATCTTTTTTTAACAGCGCGTTAGAAGAAAATGTTTTCCCTGAGTACCATATTTCCGGAGTAAGTTTCCTGGAATGCATTTTTGACATGTTTTCAAACATTTATAAGGTATGTTATATCAAAAGCTACCTTCCCGTTGGTTATTTGTATTGAACCGGTCTCAGAGGAAATCATGCCAACGAAATACGAATTCCATTTAATATAACTTGCTCAATATATCATGTGCTCTGCCTGGATACCTGAAAATACATTCCTAAAGTATACTGGGTCAGAATCAATTTTGACAACAGGTTGTGTTAAACTTAAATTAAATTAGTGTTCAAGTAAATCCATAAAAAAATATTTGTTTACTTATACAAGTCTTTTTTGCATGCGCTTTATCTGTCAAGCTACTTTCCTAATTATTTTATACATATAAATATTGATGGAGATGAGACCTATTATATAACCATATCAATTCAAATATTGCACTTTACAACTTAAAGAGCCATAAAAGCCTCCAAGTGGCCTATATTCTCCCGGAACCCCTAATAAAAACAGTGATATTTTATCACATTACGTTAACAATGCGTAGGCTGTGACGTAGGTATGCTTTTAACGTACCACATTGTGTTTGCGAAGGTGTCACGTGAATCCGGCGTGACGGGTGCGACACGGGTTTCGTAGGCTGTACCCAGAGAAACATTTTAGGATTTTCAGCTGTAACCGCTGCGCTCTCTCACACTCGTTTACGGCATGTGTAACAGAGACGGCTATATTTCAATACGGATGTTGTTTTTCATAGTAGGAGCTCAAGAGTGGAAATTTGTGTATTATAAAGCTTGTTAAATTAGTTTTCACTCGGAAATGCCCGGTTATTTTGACAGCCTCTAACAAAGAGCATGATCAAAATACTAGATGTCAAATATATCAGGTAGGCAGTGAAAGAAAAGTGTAACTTATTCCATATTCCATTTTGCTATTGACGGGACACACTATAACGACATTTTTTTTAATGATATAATATTAATCCTAATTACACTGCAAAATTAATTGCTAATAGCAAACAGACACAAATAATGAATTAAATGAAATGAAATGAAATCAATCATTTATTTGCTATAAGACTCTATTTTTTACTTTTCAAAGAGCAGATTCAATAATTTTCGAGGCATTAGCCGTAGAAAGAAACAATAAGAGTTAGCGTTGCGCCGGCGCACCGATAAGCAACTACACACGTTTCGCGTATCACGAGAGGTAATTCAAGGCCACATAATAGTGTTTGTTTACCTAACGTGACGTTCTGATATGCAAGCTATTGTGGACCATTTTAAATATAGACGAGGAATCCGGCTAGCACCAAGAATTACATGCGTATACTTGTGAGGTTAAATGGATGTTTGTTACTCCTTCATAAAGTCTGAAAGCACACACCTAAACGGCTTTTGGCTGATATTTCCAAATAATTCCCATTCAATTTAAATTAAAATATTGAAATTGAGCAGTAGTAGATAGTTGCTTAAAGTGAAATAAAAATGACACTGAATTTTGAATTTGATTATCAATTTATATTTGCGTTAAAGAAATAAAATAAATCTATAGGATTCATAGCCTCAGTTACGAGTGGCATTCAATCTTTCTTTGTTAGTAATTGTATTCAATACCATTGAGATAATATTGTACTTTATATTTAAATAAATGGAATAGGTAACTTTATTGCAATTTATACAAGCTATTTTTTTTTTACAAAAAAGTGCAAATACTGTTTTATTATGTTTACAAAGGTTGAATACTAAAATTACAGCTCATTGAGACTTTATTGGTTAAAAAAGTGACTTAATACTATATTTGTCACAAAATTGGTTGGGTACTCAGCAATATCTATACGATCTAATATATCTGAGTCAGATCTCGCTCGTATCAATGATGGATTACAGTCTTATCCTTAGATTTGAGACAAATATTAAACATGTAGACGAGATCAGCCATTTAAGTCCTATTTTCGTAAAGCCTCGCGGAGACGGCTGTTGATTGATCGGTTTTAATAATAACATAATGTCATTCAATCGACTTTTTCATCGTCAATTAAATAATTGACTATCGGAATTCATTATTAAAAGTGGCCTGTTTGTAACAATATCTATGTAAGGTCGCTATATATAAACTGGTGAAATTTTAACATAATTTTTAATTATTTTAGAGAAACCAGGCCCTATCATTTTTGTGCTTAAAAAAGGACGTTATACTTTTTTTCCTAAAAAAAAGGAATATTTTTAAAAGCATCCCGTGTAGCCTGAAACATCTCATCGTCATCACCTCTCTCTCTTTTCTCTCATTTCATTCATGTGGTGAGGTGAGCGGCGCGCGGGGGGACCGCAACCGCTTATTTTACGTTGAAATCAAAATAGATTTTGGCGTATTTCTCAAAAACTAGGGTAAAAACTTTTCTTTTTTTAACAATTAATATATTTATGTTCATATACTGCCCTTTAAATTTCACCAGTTTATAGAAGGTGACCTAATATAATAGACAACACAATATTGCCATGACTATAACAACTATCAAGTACTGTGACCACCATTCGATAAATATGGCTAACGGTAATAGTAATGAGCATAAACATCTGGTGTAACCGAGCCTTATAAAATAGCATTTAACTGAAGTTTCATCAATTTGCTGTATGTACTTAACGTTAATTAGGAAATATATTTTCCTTTTACATTTTAAATCCATACAATAGTAATATTATATGTCTGAAGAGTTAATTTGAACGCGCTCATCTTAGGTACTACTATACCGTTTTGTTTTTTTTTATGTTGTTGTATAGATAATTTATCGGAGAAGGCTATAAGTTAAAAACCGGTTAAGTGCGTGTCGGACCCGCGCACTGAGGGTTCCGTGCCACCCTTAACTAAATTCAGGGTCCACTTACTTTCACTTAACGAAAACATCACAATATATTGCGACGCAAAAATAATTTTGTTTTTCATAGTGTTTGTATGAAAGACAAAGTTATATTTGCGGTTGGTAAAAATGTGCAATATCTCAAAAACTACTGGTTCGATCTCCTTCAAACCAATTTTCGTTGCAAGTTTTTGTTGAGATCTACATCATATATTTTTTTCAAAATTTTAACTTTCTTAGTTCAAAAGTTAGATGAGGGGGGACGCCCATTTTACCACTTTGGAAGCGTCTATATCTCAAACCTTACACTTTTAGAAAAAATGGTTTTAGAAACCTCAACATCATTTTAAAAGACCTATCCATAGACACCCCACACGCATAGGTTTGAGTAAAAAAAAATTTTTAGGTTTTAGTTTCATGTATGGGAGCCCCCCCTTAAATATTATTTTTCTTACTTTTTGTATCTGAATCGGAAAGCGGTGAACAAAATATACCTACCTACCAAGTTTCAGCTATGTGATGCTTATAGTTTCAGAATAAAGTGGCTGTGACATACGGACGGACAGACAGACAGACAGACAGACAGACAGACAGACAGACAGACAGACTTGACGAAACTATAAGGGTTCCGTTTTTTGCCATTCGGCTACGGAACCCTAAAAACATAACGCCACGACAGGAGGAACGGGAGTAAACTCAAAAAGCCCGGACGCAGTCGCGGAGTACCGCTAGTTAAATAATAATTATAATCATTAAGGAGTGTGCACAAAAACGGAAAGTAACGACGGCCAATTTCCCCGAAATAAAATGTCGTTTCATCGAATAAATAAATCCTAATGGGACTTTTGCGGGCCGTTTGATTGTAATATAGGGGTTAGAATGTTATTACCGTTCGTTCCTGTAATTTATTCGGGGAAGGAGCAATAAATTAGAATATCTCGAGAATTTCTGGGCAGGATAAATAAAAAAATATAGACTTCTTTATTATTTTTAGGCTCTAATTATAAAATCCGTGTATCTCAAGATTTGTATCGTAATTGAAATTCATTTGGAGGTAAAAAAGTAAATATTATTTTAAATATAAAAATTAGTTCCTCATACATTAAAGACACAAAACTCGAGCGTAACTTTTTTTTAACTTTTCAAAGAACATCCAGATAGGTAAAACAAAAAAGCTACCTATACATCGAAATATAAATTAAACAATACAATGTCAGACGACAATAGGGCGGCCAGTAGAACAGTGCCATGTATCCATGTCAAGGTGTTTCCTTATTAGGGTGCAATCACACTACACAAGACAAAAATAGGTACGAATTGTATATTATACAAGGGGTAAAGATTGTGCGATTAGTAAGACACCATGATTTGGATTATTTATTGACAAGATACTAAATTGTGAGTCAAATTGTTCTCATCCCCACCGAGAAAAACCTGCTTGATGATTTTACTACAAATGAAGTACGTCATAGTTACGACACTTTAACGATGCGACACGCTACTTACATATTCTGTAATGAGGCCTCGCCCTTATTTTGACGCGCGTGACTGACGTGAAAGGGAAAATGTGTGTCGCGTCGAATGAAAAGGACGACAGATAAAGGGTGAGCGGGTATTGTCAACTGTAAATACAATATTTGAATAAACCATATAAACAGAAGTTTCTCAAACTGTGCCAAAAAAACAATCTACATCTGTAAAAAAGAAAATTCAATTATGGTTAGGTTAGGATTGTACGCCTTACAATTTTTATCATTACAGTTCATTACACACATAATTTATTCTTTGTACCTAATCAATCATTTTCTGAGTAAAATTGATGACCCGATAATGAATTTTATTTTCTATTAGTCTGAAATGAATTGTCATTAATAACTGTACTAACGGATAAAATGAATCGCCTGGCAACTAATATTGATGAAATGTTTTGTTTGGCCTGATGCTATTTTTAACGTGATTATTCAGCCCATTAATTTTAACCTTGAACCTGCCACTTGGACTGAAAAAAAGTGTGGGGAAACTTCTATTGTCTATCGAAACATAGACATATTTCCGTTAGTTAGTGAAATATTTCAGTATATTTTTTCAGATTTTTTTAAATCTGTGGCCACGGTAGACCCGCCGCAGGGGCACTAACTACCTTTTTTAGTCTTCGCTTTTGACTTTGCTTTTTGTATGTTAAAAAAATATATTTTTACAGCAAGTAAATGCCAGAAAATCAGTATGACGTGTGTAGGGTTGAATACATTGTGGGGTTGATTTGACTACACAGTGCTGCAATCAACACAACCTAACCTACCCGAATATTTGCTACTATTAGATTTTTATCGAGCATTTATCGATAAAGCCAACAGCTCGGCCATCTGCCCAAAACGTCAATTTATAATGAGTGCACTATAAATATTTCATTTCCTGTATATTTGGGAGGCTTCCAAAAAGGTCAAATACGTCGCTACCGATAGTATGGGTGGCGTTTCAGGTTGGTGTGGTGTCAAGGTTGAGCAAAAAGTCTAGACAGATTAAATATTTTATTACTTAATCTAATAACCTACGAATATGTGCTGTTAATCCTGCCAATGCAATGGTGTTACAGAGTTCATTATTAACAATTTACTTTGGGGTCTGTTTCACAATGCCCAAGTAAGTTCCGGTAAGTGCTATCTGCCAGATACATCATACAGAATGATCTATTTTCTATATTTGACTTATTCGTTAGTTATTGCTTACTAGTCGATTAGACAGATAACGATCGTAGCTAACTAACGTAACTTAGAGCCGCATTTGATATAATTATTAACTCCTACTTACTCACTTTATTTAAAAATAATTTGTTTAATTTGGGTAGTCACTTGTAAATATTTTTACGTTAGTAAAAGGAATGAAGGAACTTGTGATAGGGACTTTAAACTTATCTAATGATCACGCTATATAAAAATTGATTATTATTCTATGTTATAATCTCGGTCCTAAGCGTGGTATCAGTTTAGCCCGCATCCCTTAAGGACCCTCATAAGACTCAATGTCAAAGGCTTTAATCAGGCTAATTTATAAAGTAAAATCTTAACGATGATGAACAAAAAATATTATTTTGCTTAAAAGTTTAGACTTACGATGCTGATCAAGATGCATCAGTTGCAGAACCCGAATTTTCAGCATTTCTGAATCATTTAGTCCCAAAAAATAATTAGTAACTGTATGTAAACAAATACATAATCGGAACCCATTTATTGATACTTCAGAAACAATGTTATTTTTCGTATCTACTGCACTAATACCCTACATTAGTAAATACATTAGAACTCAATTTACAGTTTTTTTTAGATTTACATAATTTGAATACCTACCCAATGGTTCGACCACGAACGCTGTATAGTGACGAAACGTCGGGTATTAAAATCAAATAAATCGCGAAAAAAGTAGTTATCATTTGGGCGTTAATAGTTTCATGAGCACATGTAAATTTGAAAATAAATTTGCTACAGGATGGAGCTTAAGAAACACGTCACAGTTTTTCACAATTAACATTCTGACCTTGACTATTTTGATACATCATTTGTGTTTAATTATTTACAAGGATTTTTGTGCACATACGTAAACAACCATGACATGGCACAAAATAAATAAATACTATATGTGCAGATAACAGTGAGTATTTATTTGTATTAATAAACACATTTGTAAAAAACCGGTTAAGTGCGTGTCGGACCCGCGCACTGAGGGTTCCGTGCCACCCTTAACTGAATTCAGGGTCCACTTACTTTCACTTAACGAAAACATCACAATATATTGCGACAGCAAAAATAACTTTGTTTTTCATAGTGTTTGTATGAAAGACAAAGTTATATTTGCGGTTGATAAAAATGTGCAATATCTCAAAAACTACTGGTTCGATTTCCTTCAAACCAATTTTCCTTGCAAGTTTTTGTTGAGATCTACATCATATATTTTTTTCAAAATTTTCACTTTCTTAGTTCAAAAGTTAGAGGGGGGGGGGGGACGCCCATTTTACCACTTTGGAAGCGTCTATATCTCAAACCTTACACTTTTAGAAAAAATGGTTTTACAAACCTTAACATCATTTTAAAAGACCTATCCATAGACACCCCACACGCATAGGTTTGAGTAAAAAAAAATTTTTAGGTTTTAGTTTCATGTATGGGAGCCCCCCCCTTAAATATTATTTTTCTTAATTTTTGTATCTGAATCGGAAAGCGGTGAACAAAATACACCTCCCTACCAAGTTTCAGCTATGTGATGCTTATAGTTTCAGAATAAAGTGGCTGTGACATACGGACGGACAGACAGACAGACAGACAGACAGACAGACAGACTTGACGAAACTATAAGGGTTCCGTTTTTTGCCATTCGGCTACGGAACCCTAAAAAGACAGAACACGTTACAAAAAGGCTGAAATATATTCATAAATCCAATGACTTACAAAGTATTTGTTGAATTAAAACACTTAACGTATTTATTTCGCGAACATTTGGACACAACAATGGAATTTTATTTACAAGGTTTTCAATGTCGTATTTTTTGTCTTAAATAAATGAAAAGTATTCTTTAATAGGTAGGTACTTATTTATATTGTAAACGAAACCATTTGCAAATGACGTAATCCGCAATATTTACTCTGTGTTTACGTCGGCTCTTTGTTACCATTTTCATTTTGATATTTCAAGTGAGTTTCTGAATACATCAGATGAAAAATTCTGATAACTAAACCAATGATCTACCTAAAGATGTAAGCGCGGAAATATAATATGTATACTTTTAAAAATAAACAAATAGCTATAAATTCACATTGATTAGACTTAATTTGTGACAACAGAGTGGGATGATCACGCAGAATGGTAACCAACCTTTTTACTACCCGCTAATCTTATCACAAAGATCAAACGTAAGCTCACAAACTAGATTAAAAAACCAAGTTTCCTTCGTCACATTTCAACTGCTATAAAAAAAAAAACTAAAAAAGAAAAGCATGCGTTGCCGAAAAGCCGTAAACTCGCCTTGCGCGGCCGGCGTCTGGCCTGAACTAGGGCGCTGACGTCAAACTTTTCGCATTAGGAAAGCTACTGGGTCTCGGTCGATGGGCGGTGGGGGATGCCAATATAACTCTTCCACCCACCCTTATAAGGACTACAATCCCATAAAAATACTACTGTGACGTAACAGCGCGCTAGTGTGAAATTAACCCTGTCTACGCGAGTCCCACATTGTTTTATATTGTAGGCAAATTGCGCTCATGTAAATATGCTTCGTATTTAACTAAGACAGTGTTAGAGCGTCAATGAAGGGGTTGAATACTGCAGAACAATTAGAAGCGCAGCGAGATAATTCTACTCGTATTTGTATAGGTATGTATGTTTGTTTGGCTTTAGTTAGAGTTCATTTTGGAATGAACCTTGAACTTTGAATACGAATTTGTATCAAAATTAAACAATGCCTGTACAATGATGACAATAGAGATATTCTTATCGTGGAAAGCAATCGCTTCTACAAAACTTAACAACAGTACCTAAGTTCACAACAGAGTATTAGCAAAAACCAACATAGTGATGCCTAAAAATAGCTTGAAAACAAACATTTTAAACGGTCGATTAAAACTTTTCGAGAAATATGCCTAAAGCGCCACTTATTCAAATGCTTGAAATTTTTAAATTAAGAAACTTCAGCGGAATTCTCATTGTAATTTATTCGAGAACTTCATAACTGGCACTGGGGAGTTTTCCCTAAAGCAGCAAGTTGTTAGATTATGGTGATGCTTCATAACGGTTGAGTGCGTACCTACATTATTGATTAGGTAGAGTATAAACCTATAGTTGCCTACTGCAGTGTTAGCCTTAGGACGACTACTATAGGCGACAGTGACGTAGATGGTGTCTCTTTACGATAGCGAAAAGTTGACCTAGTATGCAAAGTATCCGACAACACATTATCAGACAAAATACGTATGTAGGTGTAAATAATACGCGTTCTGAGTTTGCTTCCTCCCTCGAGTCGCAGCGTGATGTTTTAAAGCCTAAAGCTTTCCCCGATAAATAAGCTATCAAATACAAACAGTTTTTTTAAATCGGTCCAGTAGTTCATACGATTAGCGTGTTCAAACAAACACACTCTTTAGATTTATAATATTAGTTCAGATTCAGACATAGACAAGTTAACGCACGTGGCTCGAACATCAATCACGCCAGAAAGTGGATTTCATTTATAGCTCCCATAGTAAATAGAAGATTTTGGTAATGTTCATGTCGTACTTTTAGGATTTATCTTCAACTATTTAAGATGAGATTCGCCCAATACCATTCCAAGAAAGGTGTCTGAAGGGAAAAAAATATGGTCCATATCTTACGTCACCACTGACAAATTCCTCCAGAATCGATGGAACCTTTCAGCGTTATAGCCTAATAAGGTTTTATAGCGTTACCTAAATATTTACGACGGCAAAAACGCGTAAAGACATTCTGGAAGGTTACTCTGAATGATGAGTCGGCATTTTCATAGAAAGGCGTTTTGTCTGGTTATTCTTTGACACCGAATAGTGGTAGAAAATGTGGGTATTCGTTCAGATCGCGGCGTTACGAAACTCGGCAGTGTACGTCGATCTATAATGATTAATGTATCCCATTTATTCGGCATAGATCCCTCGGGATAGTCGGGAAAAACTTGATTGATGCGGGATCGGCGGGACACCGGTGGGTAATATTTTCCCTCATTTCCGTGTTATGTGTTCTTTGTATGGCCGGAATGGATTCTCGATGGGCTTATGGACTTGGAAACTTCTGTATTTGATTACAATTTTGTCTGGCAGTATGGAAACGTGCTATTTATGGTAAATATGTAGTTTTGGTTTCGTTATGTAATCAAAATATGTTAGTATGTTAAGTTTCCCAATAATTGCTCTAACATCATAAACCATCATCAACAATAACATCAATGTTATATTATAAGAGGGTCTAATCAACACCTGGGATATCAAGATCTCATCAAACGAGTCCATTAGAGGGGGACGTAACAATCTACTGAAAATCGTGTACGTGAAAAGATTTTTTGAACTTAGCCCACAAGAAGTCCCAGCTGAGTAAGGATGATCCTCATAAGTATTAGTAGTGGCTTAATTAGTAAATAGCGAATTTCATCCAAGGTCGATGTTACATAACGTGCTAATACAGCCGGTCAATTTACTAAAAGCATTACTACTATATGACCCAGATTATCTTCGCCCACATTAGATTTGATGGGGCAATTATATCATTTGATAAATCCTATTCACTCGCTTTAATAAGTTAGCTTAGTAAGAGCAACTGAGCAGCTCTTTGACCGTCCAAAAGCTAGGTATGTCTCCAGTATTTATTTATAGCAAATTTTCATGTTTCGAAGTAGAACTTAAAATGATTCTACTTAGTACTACCCTAGTATTTGTCAATACGAAACAATCTTTAGAATTTGTGACATATCTGACTAGTATACTTAAGTATATGTTTTTAAATGTCTTCACACAGTTCTTAAACTACGATGATTGGAAGAGATTAATGGCTATAGAAGAAGTGGTATTGTCAAATCTATTGACAAACAAGGTTTCGACAATGAAAACGTCCTTACCAAAATTATAGCTTTCGGGTCTGGTTGACCATAATTTCAAAACTTTATCATTGGTCAAACACTTAGTGTTGCAAAATAAAGTTATTTTTGTATATTATGTATGTATGAGTTACGCATTTTTATGAATAAGAATTTATACGTACATGTAAAGTAAACGACTGCCGATAGGATAGCAGAAGTTTTGTAGAAATATTTACCTGAAAACAACAAAAATATTTATTAGAAAATGTCTCGAAACAGCTAGTTCTTAGATTACTGAGTAAAAGGTTTAACTTAAGCACTAATTATACGCAATACTTGGCAGTAACGTCTTAATAGTCTGTTTAAAATGACATGAATTTACTTGACTATAAAGTTTTAAATTCTATGTTTATGTGCATTTTCTTTTAAAGCCATCGTCGTTTGGGCGTGTAATCCGTATTAAACAGGGTATTATTTTTATAACTTGTGCATCTTATCACACTCAATTTCTATGTTAACCCCTAATATGCAACGTTCCGACTACGCAACCCCTAAAAAGAGCAACGCTGTTTAAAACATGATCACGCATCCATTGACCGCTCGGCGGGTGCCCTTCGTGACATTGCCGAGGTCAGACCAGCAATGAGCGCCAAATACTAAACATCGCACATCCTCAACTTCGTCACGCAAACTGTGGACATCACAGGGGCAAGGTCACCGAGCAGCCGTTATATTTTCAACCTTAACTTAATTGTCATAAGGTGGTCTTCCAATCGTAACAGTTGAGGTCGATATGAGGTCGCCAGTTGAACGCAGCTTAATTAATGCGAAATGCGTTTCGTTAATCAATAATAAAGTTATACGGCTAACTTTTAAAAACACGCGCAATTTTATGAAATTAAGTGTCATTCAGTTTATTAAAAAATGTTTTGTGAATACAAAACAGTATTGGACTTAGGTATGTATACGTAACACTGAAAAAATGTATGTAGAGATGATATCAGCGATAAATTATTGCATGGTTAAATCATTAAACACATCTTTATATTTACAATGCTGTTATTAAGTATTATTGCACAATGCCAACTGCTTCAAGATTATTTTGTTTTATCTGAGTACATGAAAAACTTATAATTGATTACTAACGCCGTTAATAAATGTTAACGTCGTTCGTTAGTCTACCTGCGTATTCGCATGCAACACTGCGGGAATCTGGTTAAGTTTTAAATACAAATATGCTTTTTTAATTATTAAAATGCGAATGTTCGGTGCATCTACCCCTAACATAAGCCTACATAGATGTGTAAAGCTTACTTGCTTGATCATGAATTATCAATTATTTAACATTCAAATGACACTACATCGTATTTCCTTTGCCTTACGAAGATAGTCTTTAAAAATAAAAACGTCATTGATTCACGTGCGATGCTATTTCATTCATTGCTAGCGGTTGGCATCTCTCGCACGGCTGACAGAGCGTGACACGATTTTAATTATGTTGGTACTATTTGTTAGTATTTTTTTTAAAGACAGAATTATTGCAGCGGAAATTCAAGGTTTCGTCATCACTATTGGATGTTTTACTTTTTATAATGCGGAAAAGAACTTTGAAACGCGCGGAAACTAAACATATTTTAATTTCAAATCAATGTCGAGCTTTTTTTCCTGAATTAAAAATACTATTATTTACTCTCAGATTTTAACAAGCTCGTATTTTGCTGAATCAGGATTGGAAAATTCAAATTTAATTTTCAATAATAAATTGTATCCAACGTTCACTAGAAGTGTATTTTCAGGATTAATTTTACATTTCAACTGAGTCATTATAATTAATTTAACGTAATAACAGCTCTTTGAGTCGAATTCGTGAAGTAATTGATGAAACAGCATTATCAATATTAATTAATGGTTACTGACGTGCTGTAATTAATCCATCAGTTATGGATACAGAAATAAATTCGTTTTATCCCATTGATGTTAGTCAACAAGCTGAATCATTCATCGAATAATAGTTCGTACCTTTAAAATTATAATACATATTTACTATAGTAGACCAAATATACACATAGTTAGTCCTTGGAGCGACGTCCGATCAATTGATTTAGCCTAGTATTTAGTAAAATGAACTTACGAGCATAAAATATTAAGAACTTACCAATATCAAATGCATTTTCAAACTGTTCTTATCGTGCTGAACATTGGTCTGTTTAGAATTTATCAAGAGTTGTCAATAAAAAAGTGTATCACAAGAGTTTCAATAGTTGTTCTTATCACGATATGACAAGGTTTAAAATATAGTAGCAAATCGTTGTGTACAATTTTTCTATTATAGATTTTGATATTGAATATCTCACAGATTCCAAAGCGATATAATAACACTAAAGCCATTTGTTTATCCGACTGGCAACATACAGACAAGCTAGTAATTGGTGTCGGATGCTTCCGAGGCCGCTCAACCTCATCATCCAATATCCTTGTCTGCTCGGCCTAAACCTCATCGAGACTAGTTGACACTGGTTCACATAGATTTAAGCCTGATTTTCTACTGGCTACACGAATTGACTGGTATATTCGTATACGGTTGCGTTTCTACTCTCTGATAAACATGCCGTAACGTTTTGGTAGTAGTCCTAAAAGACAACACTTACTTGGTATGAGGAGAAACTTGATGTGGTAATGATTAAAGAACATTATAGTAAGCTATGTTATAACCGACTTCAAAAAGGAGGTTCTTAATTTGACCTGTATGTTAGTGATAGTGTTTAAATTGCTTAATATTTGATATTATTCAATTGTAAATCCAACTTTGACCTGTGAGCGCCGGTTCTCAATGATTTGACTCGACAAACATAATTGGCCAAACTTGACTCTTCCGTTTCGATGCGCACATGCATCGCTACGAACACAACTATATGTTGTGTTTTGATACTACACTATCACATCATGTTTTATAGAAAAATACTTAGATGAAATTGGAATATCGTATCGTCTTACTATAACAATTCTTAATTGATCGATCAAACGCAGCTGGTGTTTAACAAGTTTAGTTAAGAAAATTAAATTGTTCAGTTTTAAAGTCTTGATTCCAGTTCCAGCAATTATTTTTGTCGCTTGTAAGCAGTAGGTATTTACGCGTAGCTTCGTAGTGTTCATTTGATTATGGGCCTGTTTTACCATCGACAAATAAACATTAACCAACGAATAATTCAAACTTACAACGTCATTTTGTATGAACTATTGGACAGATAACGTCAACAAGACCTTTTTTGGACATGTGCGAATGTATTTAATTAAATACAAATAATTAAATTAATAATATTAATATTGTAAATAATTATTTACCTCATGTATATAAGTATTTTAGTACTGGTCTAGTATCAGAAATAGCAAACTGCGAAGCGCAAAACATGACATTGCTTGTACAAAACCCTCTGTCCCAACAATGATTGGAAGCTGAACAAATAGGGTTGAAACCGGACTGTTTTGATTGTCCATGTGTTGATTAAAGTCAATACAGCAATATACAAGCTTTTGAACTCATCCTGTATACTTTCTGATTAGGTATTACCTATTCAAAAACGAAGCCGTTTCTATCTTATCCCTTGAGCCAGGAACCAGCCAGCTTTCTGATTAGTTTAATTTTGTGACCGATCAGATAAATTCAAGATCCCGGGCTATGCAAAATTTACAGTGTACTATTATTTATATAGTGCCTGTTATAGTCCCACTTGGTTTTATTGGTGAATGAGGTTATTTCATGTATTGGGTTTGCTCTATTTGTAGCGTGATTTTACAAACGTAAGATTAAAATTGAATGCAGCTGCTTTTTTGACGTGTGCGTCGGACTCACAAGAAACTATGTCAATTTATCACAATACTTACAACTCAATACGATGGGCGTGTCTGACTTTTTGTGGTCCCACCGAACAATGCTACGCATTATACATAGATGACATGGCAAGTTTGTTGCCGTAGGTTACACTGAACACAAATACAGTTTTTGTTTGTTTTGACCTTATTCAAAATAATCGCTTCACAGACGACTGTCTTTATGAAGGCCAAACATTTGTACAGAAGTCAGCATGATTAACTGAATAAATGGTCTGGAAATAATTTTAGTCGAAATTGTTTTATATCGGCAGCGGGAAAAAATATGTAGCGTACATTTTAAGAAATTATACTTATATTTTTTTACAAATGCACCAAGAACAAATAATCATATTACTCAATATTAGTTGACATTCAACTAAAGCTGCAGAAAGATAAGCGGAAGCACTATGACAACCTGATATAAATGTTGAATAGCTATTTTGAATGGCTGCCAGATAAAATTGGAAAATATCACAGCTATGTCTCGGGTTTTGGCATGGAGACTTGGCGATCTGATGAATGTTTTACCTACGTACCATACTTTCACTCATTAATTTTGACGGTCAAAATTTGTTACCATATTTTTTATTTAGTTTTTCGTTTCGAACGTTTTCGTACGAACTTTCGTATTCGTACTCATCCAATAAAATTAAGTTATTTTTCATTTTCCACCCGTGTAATTCTCGAACCAAACGTATCGGATACGGATAAATTTGACTACCTACCATACCGACGGTTTGGGCAACAGTAAGTTAGTATATTACTGTGTATTAAAATAATAAAATGTAAAGCGTATGTTTCATTTATTATTTTTCTCCTTAAAAACGTCAATGAACCCTAAACTTAGTTATTTTACACTCGCACATAACATATTTGAATTATAACAACCACAAAACCAGTCCAAAACGGATCGTAAAGGCTTATTGAGTTAAACTATTCCTTTTTAAGTCCGTTCTGAGTATATCTACAGAAGAGCTTTGATTAGTACGAGTACATGTTTAATTAAACACAGCCTTTGAATAGTAAGCCTAGCGCCGGAATACCTTTGATACAATAAATGTCTGGATTTCTATGAGACAGACTTTACTATAATTTGACGTTTCACTGTTTACTGTTTACGATGTCTTTAGTGCGAGATGAGATAGCGTTATGAGTATTGTTATATCTGTTATATATACCTGTGAAGGTTCAACCTTCAAATGTTCATGTGTAAAATTAAATATTTCTTGTTGCTTTTTGGTAACGAATGTGACATTCGTAATATAACATCAATTTGATTACGCATCTTTCAATGAATTTTTGAGAGCAGTAGTTCCGTATCAAATGTATATTTTTGTGGTTTTACTAGAAATTTAAAATGTATCTTTACTTATATCGAATGTATAATAACTTTTCAAAAAGTCTGATACATTTTTGCAGGTACATAATTCCTAACTTCGTCTATTTACTGTCTTAACCATGTAGTTGATTCTAAATAAGCAATATCATAAAACTACCGTCACATCTACATTTCAATTAATTAGATCTGAGGTCTATGCCTAATACTATCGCCGAATTGTATATTCATGTTATTTGACTGCGGTGGACCGGTACTGGTAATCCTTTGCGCTTTGTGGTAGAGTCGAGCTGAACAATACTAATTGAAATTTTGAATATTTACTTATATAGATGTGACGGTAGCGGCAGAAGACTCTGGCATGTAATATTTTTGAGAAGTTGCGATCTTCGGGTACTGAGAAGTGCTCGTTTGTCGTTCTTTAATTTTTAGTTTTTATCCGAATTTTATTGTATTTTTGGCGGTTCCTTATAAATACCAACCAAAATGCAATGAAAAATAAAGAAATCGTAAAAATAAAGCTTTTTGCAGCACCTGTAGGATTAAACATAAATGTGATAGGTAGAAATGGACATGCACAAGCTATATTATTTTACTACACATAGCTGGCTACTAGGTCACAATGTAGAAATAAGTCGATCGATCGTGATACATCGATACAATCACGGGACTCGGTAGCTGAAACGTTAGCTTTAAACGGGCTGTTACCATGGCACGTCACAACAAGTATGGCTCGTCAGCCCTTTGAAGTGTCGCCGATTTTGGCACTACACGTCCCGATATTATGTCAGAGTTGGCTCATTTTACTCTCGACGTATTAATTATAGCTTCCAAACCACTTGAAGCGATATTAATTTCTGTAAAGTTGCCTGTTTGCGAAATTTGTATGTGGCACACTTTGATCATCAGATTCGTTTAATTGAATTGGGTATTTGATTTGCGTTTATGTCTTTCGTATTATGTCAATTTTATTTTAAACAGAAAACAAATGAACAGGTTTCTGAAGCCTCAAAATCTATAGTACTTACTCGTAACGTAAGGGTACAATACAAGACATATAGGCAGTATGCTATAAGCCTTACTTGATATGAATACTTCAATAATGTTCATAACTTAATCTCAGTTCGCAACTTGCAGTTTAGCATCCACAACTTGTGCTAATAGATTATTTACACCGAAACCATATTCTCGAACACGTTCCAATATAATAATGTCTAGAAAACTAACGTAGTTTTGGTCGGAATATTCAGCTCTACTTTACGCCGATACAGATCAGTTAACAGTCAGGATCAATAAAAATAGTAAATTATTACCAACTCTTATTTAATTCTTCTTCTTCTTCTTCTCAGCCTTCTTCTACCATTTTCTTGGTGTAGGCCTCCTTTCTTTTATGCCAGTCTCTTCTATCCTGAGCCACCTGTATCCACATCGACCCGGCTTCTCTCTTTATACCATCACTCCATCGCATTTGTGGTCTTCCCACAGGGCGTTTCGCTCCCCATGGTCTCCACTATTTCTTATTTAATAACGATTACAAAACCTGAAGATATCAAAACAACAAAACATCACATCCAACCGATTAGCATTTGATAAAAATACACTAACAATATAAACTCCATTCAGTAAATAGTCATATTGCGTGTTTATCGTACCATCTGGAACGTGTTTTTTTCTAACATTCATATCTCGCTCACGTAATGTTTTGTAATAGTGTTTTGCCTGTGTAGCTAACACAGGGTTTACCTGCTAATTGATTTAATTGTGGCAATGTGATTCAATGTACCTACCTAATGACAGTTTTAATTACTTCCAATGTCTAAAATTAGTGTGCGTGCGATATTACGAGCTCTGCAATACTACCACCAAATTACGACTATGAAGTCGTTTTTTTTTTGGTAAGGATGTATAACTGTAACCAGTTATGGAAATTAATAATGATTATAATAACAGTGTACTTACTCGTAACTACTTAAATACTAGAGATTATTATAATTGAAGATGACATTCTGCTCTAAGCTCTACTTTATTAATTTGCTTTACTTCACTCTGGTAGTTCGACAAGACGGAAATACAGCGTAGTTTTGAAAAAAAAAATGTAGTTAGGACAGAAAAATAAAATGATTTGACACGTTTTCTTTTTCAGCTATAAGTCAGCCCATGACGGGTGTATATTTTACCGGTTAGTAAAACTCAAGAGTCGAATAAATTAAAAAGGGAAAATAAAAAGGAAAACATGACTTTGAAGAGGAAAATACCGCCGATTACGGTATTGCGTGACCCGGCGAGGTAAAAGCGAAGGTGGTATAAATTAGCCCGCCGGATCGGACTGTCATGTGTAAGAATGTGTCGTTGGGGGTTATTTATGGCGCCTCAAAACTTTCTTATGACTTTTACGGCTTATTAAACAGTATCTTACTTATATTATAAGTTTTATTAGGTACTGTTTAATACTGCTTATAAAGCAAAGCTATAAGCAATTATTGTTGGTGATAGGATTGCTTTTTATAATGTTAAATAATATACTACAATGTTTTTCTACGTTTCCTAAAATACAGGAAATTATTTACGGAAATGAGTCTACTATTTTTAAGTGCTAATGCTATTGCCAAACTGTTTATTACATTTTGTTCCATTTTTGTTATGGGGCAATTGTTTGTCTTCTGATGTGTGGCTGCCTTACTTCAGACGTTGTTCGTCCCGGTTTATTTTTTCCTCCAAAATGGCATCGTTATGTAAATCTTGGCCTGAATCCGCTAAGCTTTATGCTATCGATCTGGTAACGTCTAGATAATCTGCGGTTGAGGTTGCTTTGTAGACTCAGATCTTTCAAGAGTTATGCTCAATAAGCTTAGTAAGGAACATCAGCGTTATTGAAGAAATAATTCACGAACAAAATTGATTTAAGTATAATCTTATAGTACCCTAAAGGTTAAGGAATGTGAAGATTTCATTTATCTTTGCCTTTAAAATAACAAATATGGAAGTTTTTTATATATTTCACCGGCTTATTTTTACTTTTATAGAAATTCTATAAAAAACATGTTATATCCCTGAATAATTCAGTTCCAACGTATAATTTGTCTATGTATTTTTTGTATCAGTTTTGGCGGTGCCATCGCTCCGGTGATGCCAGATGACTCGTGACGTGCACGTCTTCCCCTTGACATCGATACGTGGACGTTATAGGCCAGTGGCAACCTCAGGCCATTCAGTTTTGGTGATACGTTCGCACTTTGGCCAAGGCCGCGCGATTGTTAGATACAGCAGATGTATACTTTAACCAGTTGTAACAGATGCGATATTACAACAGAACGAAGAGTGCGTTTTTCTGGCGACTGTACTTTGTTGACGATGCGCGATTGTTTTGTGTTTAACAATATAAATTAAAGTCAATCGGTTATTTTCCCACAGACTCTGCAGGGTTAGGATTCGTCTTCTTTTGTATTTGTTGATGAGTTACGATTACAATGTTTGATAGTTTTTTGTTTTTACATTGTTATTAGTTGAAGAAGCATTTACGATTCTGCATAATTACTATTTTGTCTTAAGGCCGTCTTATTCCGTCAAATTATCTCATAAGCCCCGCCCCCTTGTTAAAAGTGCGGGGCGCTTCCCCCACCAGCACCCCCTGTCGCGGCGTCCAGCCTACATGGTGAAGAGACAGACTGGCAACTTGGACTGACAGACTGACAGACATACGAATAAGGAACTTTTGGTTTTGACTTGACTTTTGACGGGTAAACAAAGGGATTATTGTTTGTTGATTATTGAAGACGAGACTAGCTTTATACGGACAGTATACCCCCGCACAAAACTTTTTCTGTCAACTTTGTCTTACAAATATCGTGTATAATTAAGCCATCTAGTGTTTATTTAAGGAACAAAATTTTCTTGAATAAGATACTTCATGCGCTTTTGTAAGTAACATACCCACGCCATCTAGCAGAACCCCTAAGAACTTTTACAACATGGTTTCTTTAGTACACCATACATGCTTTTTAGTCTAAACGTTTATCGAAAGAACAAGGAACGCAAAGAGTGGCATTTCATTCTCACACGACTGGTCAGCACTTTATTCCAGCAACCTGTAACCATTATAAAAACAAGAAAGAATATCCGATATCATTTAATAAATTATTTATTGCACTTATAAGATGTACAGAAAATAGGTACAAGAAGTCACAATGTGAACAAAGGTGGGCTTATCCCTAAAAGATACCTCTTCCAGCCAACCCATAGGTGTAGGAAATGTAATGTAATAACATTTAGGTGGTTTTTATTAAGATCCTTTTTGTCGACACAGATATAGTCTCACTACTATCTTCCATCAGTCTTCCAATTGATGATGACTGAAGACCATTACAGATATGGCACTTCAAATTTAGGTTTCCGTACAAACCAGTAGGTATATAAGTCTAAGTTCACCCATCACGAGAATTTTGTCATGGTATTTTTTTACACACTGAAATTCATAACATTACAAATCATCATCATCATTCTCATGCCCTGTTCCCAGTTTATCTAGGGTCTGCGCAGTATGTTTCACGCTTCCGTTTAACATTACAAATATGGAAAGCTAAATTAAAGACAAAGGTTTCTTTATCGTTTCAGTAATCCTTTAATAATATCAAAGTTTTTTATTTACTAGTCGTCTACCGCGACGTCGCCCGCGTATATTTTGGATGTCCCGTGAAATGGTTCAAGTAAATTAATGGTTTAAAGTAGAGATGCGCCGTCTGTCATATAATCTCCGTCCTCCCAAACTAAGAGCAAAAGTCCTATTGCAGCGCAATTTTGGTGAAATGAACATTGATGAACTTCAACAAGACGCTCTCGAAATGGATTGGTCTGTTATCGACCGAGCAGGTTGTGTGGACAAAAAAGTTGAACTTCTTAATTCGCTTCTTATACAACTATACGACAAGCATGCTCCAGTCCGACCTGTTAAAATCAAGCACTCTCCTGCCCCGTGGCTGTCTGACGATCTCAAGGAACTGAGAAATAAAAAGAATAATGCAAAATCCAAACTCAAAAGAGACCCGTCCGACATAAACCGCGAGAGGTATATGTTGCTGAGGAACCGCTGCAATAGACTTTGTAGAGATGCTCAAAGACGCTATATTCACAAATCCGTCGAAAATGGAAATCCAACTAAGGTCTGGAAATTTCTTAAGTCTATTGGAATTGGGCGACGTTTCCCAATTCCAATGATGCCCTTTCTAAAGATGTTAACATCAATGTATTAAATAAACACTTCAGCTCTTCTGCTAGCATCGATGCTAGCATCAAAACACAAACCCTCAATCACTTGTCATCTCTCCCAACTCCAGACTATTCTTCATTCGTCTTTAGTCAATTATCCGATTGTGATGTTAAGAAGAACATAGCCTCCCTAGCCTCTGATGCTGTTGGCAGCGATAGCATCAGCCGTAAAATGATTATCCCCCTACTTGACATCTTATCTCCAATCATAACAAAAATCCTCAACTTTTCCTTGAGCACGAGCGTGTTTCCTTCAGCATGGAAAGAAGCTCAAATAATCCCCCTTCCTAAAAAATCCACACCGTTTTGTTATTCAGATTACCGTCCCATATCATTTCTTCCATTCCAAAACTTTCTTTTGTTTTCAGATTTTTTCCTTCGCTTACACATTATTACCTAGCTAGATGCCATATTTCAACTGTCTAGGTTTGTTAATTAGAGCACCGCACCCACACAATTACTTTGATAAACCATATATGGTTTTGCCATGTTTGACTTTTTGTAGTCTAGCTTATAGACCTTTTTTACTATAAAACAAACTGTAATTTGGCATGGGTTTCTTTATATCCTAATCACACCGCCTAAAATATGTATTTTAAAATATTTTTGAGACACCTCCCTACAAGGAATGAATTATGATGAGCATGAGTTCCTACACCGAAAGGGCAACACCAGGGTTTATCTCATGAATCGTGATAGTAAGACAGTTGAAATTTTCAGGAAGGATGTATTCATGTTGCCGTTGAAAAAACAAAAACTTAAAAAACAGTTTTTTTTTCAGGTTGCTCTCATACAACTTATCTACTCTGATAATGATAATAATGAGGGGCTGCCCCATTATTAGGACTTCATATCTTTTGTATGGGACTCCCTGACAACAGATATGATGTTTATGCCATTTTCATAGATAATGGTACGGAACCCTTCGTGACCCCGAAGCGCCATTTGGCGCTAACTACAAGATTAATAGAATTATTATGTGTCACAAACACCAAAGTTGTTTTGGATATTCAGTAACAGCAATTTGAGGAACGGTTATAAAAATAAAATTAAGACAGTCTCCACACATTTTCGACAGAACAAAATTGAAAAAATTATTCAGATTTGACATTTCTGAATGCAAATATAATTGGATTATACTGAGTAATCTCCATGTTCGTCGCTCAAGTCCATGTCACCAAATAAGAGATAGATAGTCAATGCATTATTACTACACGATTCAGAAAATGTGTACGTACGTACGTAAATAACATGGAAACCTGAGTTCCATACACGAAGAGAGCTAGACCGACCTTAACTTAACCTCCAATGTTTGTATTTTGTCACAGGAGTCTAGATGTAAATAAATAAATAAAATTAATATAGACCTATCACCTAATAATTTTCTCCCTCCCTCAAATTCATATAATATTTTCTCGTCTCCAATATACTAGAGTCACCAGGGCACAGCTTTAGCATTTGAGATTACTGCCAAACCTACAGTTATGGTTTAGCTCTGATTTTTCCAAATAGAGAAAATGTTCAAAACTACAATAATTTGACATGAGTGTTTTATGCTTTTTGTTTATATTGTTACTATAGAAACGGATTCATCTCTACGATTGGTACAAAAATATAGTTCATTTATTCACAACAATTATATATGTCGCTACAGCCTTTCTCTTTTTATTTTGCTTAACACGTAGAGGTTGGGGGTTCCATCCTCATGGCATTGAGGAGATTTATCCGCATGGTGATGATGTTTTTGATACTAATTTTCTTTTTGAAATTTATTTTCATTGTTATGTAGTTTTTTTAATAGGATTTGCTACTTTAAAAAAAAAACCTAAAAATTTAATTAGTTTTTATTTTTAATTTTTTTTATTTTAAATGTTAAAATGTCCAAAAATTAAAATAAATACTTATTTCGTTTTCTAAAAAAATATTGTGACTATGTAGAAAAATATTCATGATACCCCCGATTTGAACTCGCGACCTTTGATTAGTATAAGACTGGTGCTGATCCAACTGAGCGTGACGCGGCGCGGCGAAATTAGCTATTATTAGTTCTTAGGTGTTTTACGTAATTAAGTACGCAAATATTATTGCAAAAATTGACATAGGTCCAGCGTTCGCAGTGGCGTCAAGGGGAATGAGGAAATGGTATCTCGTGCTTGTCATTTGAATAAAAAGATAGCGCTATTTCTGCTTGCATGTATAGAACAGAGATGACACGACGATCAACTGTTGCGTCAAAGTCGTTGCGCGAATCACCATCGTCACAAGTGTGAGAATCACTAAATCAGTGTTTTATGAATGAAAATGTTAATAAAACTGGAAAAAAACGATTGGACGCCCTAAACATCTTTGGTGTCTAAAATAATCTTAAAAAGACAATTGGAAGAATTTGCTGCTTGTAAGAAAGAATACAGACTAATGAAAAAAATGGACCTTTCTTTGCCTGAACATAACACCGATAAAAACTAAAAAAAAATCATTTGATTCATAGCTGAGATCTCACTTATGTGGTCAAAATGTATATTCTTATAATCCTCTGTTCCTCACATCTGTGTAGCTTGAGCAAATCAAGATCAAAAAAGTCGAAATAGGTCAAATAAAGTGTTTTTAGATATTTCGTTATTCTGATCTAAATAACAAACATTTTGAAATCATTTTAACATGTATATGTGTAGAATGGAATTACCTACTAAAATATGTGACTTTCATAAATATAAGTCCAATAATTTGAAAACTACATAGAAAATACGAAAAAAAAGGGGCCCACTTCTGAGGCAATTATTATCGAGCAAAGTAATTACAATCGTGTTTCCAACCACAATCCAGCTTTCTAGTAATCTTCTTCTATAACATATATAGATTCGAGATTTAAATAATTAGTGTTTCCATGTTTAAACTCAATCGAAACATCGTAAAAATGGAATATCTGGCCCTTAAAAGTTTTGAATTAACTCTTTCGGAATATTGTAATTTACTTTACGTAAACGATGAGTTCTAAAACTAAGCAGTGAAATATATGGTAATAATATCACTTTAGAAGACAAACGAGAAGCAAATGTAAAATAAAAATACATGTTTGCTTTGTGAATAAGAATACATTTATCACCTTGTATCAAAGAGGTAGAACGTTCAACTTAACGACTCAAAGATAAAAACAAAAATGTTCTGTTTGTTGTACTCAATCTGAACACTATCTTGTTCTTCTTTGATTTGAATAACTTTTGTGATCTTTGATGTCATTGTATGCTTTTTCCTATTCCAATCATTTCGGAAACATGATGAAACATTTTACATGAAACATTTTATATAACAATTTGAAAGAACTACAAGCTTACTATCAGATTCGGTAGTGTGTGAATTCACCTGCTTTTAACGAGATCAATCAAAACTTCAAAAATGAATCTCCAAAACAGGTGATAAGGTTTAAAATCCTCTACATTGCGTTCCAGCTGTTCTGACCGATGGGACCGTGGTGCATTTAGCTTCGGGTCAGATAACTATTAGGTAATTTGAGTCAGAGTATCAAATTGGTTATTTCGTAAGTACTTCCTTATTTATTTAGTTCAGTTTAATCGGTTTAGGCAACGAGCTCATCTATCAGAGCATTTCTATCTATACCGTGATTGCAATAAGTAACAATATTAAAAATTTGAACAATACTTAATATTAAAATTTTACTTGATTTACTTAGGGCCTGTTTTTTTATCCATAGTAATGGTAAAGTTACGTTACTGTGTGTATTTTGAAGAAAAAATACTAAACCAATGGTCATTATACTAACCATTCTGACATTTTGTTAAGATATTTTTTCTTCAAAACACTTACAATATTTACAATAGTAAATATTGTGAGTCTTATTAGATTCAACCGCTGGTAACGTAACTTTACGTTACTATCACTGAAAAAACTGGGCTTTAGTTTATATGTACAAAAAGCTTAATTTTATTAAGAGCTTTTTATTTTTATTGTATAGCTTTGTTTAGTAATAAAATACTTTGATACGACCAATATGATTTATTAATGGCATAGACAAAGTGGTCACACTTTTGATTCAATACGACTGTAGTCGGTCAAACATTGACTCTATTCAATACACGTAAATCAAACACAGTGTATTTAAATTAATGCAGAGATTCTTCAATTTTATTCTGATATCGTGAAATAAGAAAAGTTTTGTCATTTTATAAACTTTTGTTCGGAATTTAACTAACTACAACATTGTAAAATCTAAATCAAAACAACAGTCTTCTACTTCAAATATAATATTAGAATATTTAAATACTAGAATTTTAGCTCGGACTAGTTTAGAAATAACGGTGCAGACATTTAGTAATAGTTTTTCATAGCTGAATAAAATTGAATTGAAAATTGCGCAAGTTCTTCGTAATAACTTCGATACGAAGGGATCGTAATACTACAGTATTGATGATGTTCTAGAATAGATTTCAGATTCAGGTACATTATGGTTTTTCATTCGTGTCTTGTATATCAGTTTTTATTTTAGACACGATAGAGCCCTTTAAGATACCTAAGTAAGTGATCATTTTAAATTTCTTTATAGGTAGGTTAATCAAGCAAGTTCTAATTTATGTAGATTTGAATTAAACCCCTTACATTTTTATTGGCTCTATCTTACCAACAAATATCGGAATCGAGATGGTTATCGCGATCGTGACACAATACAGTTTCAAAGAATACATTTGATGATGTTTATACTATTTCCGCTCTTTTTCGAAAAGAATCGTGTGTTTTCGATTTCGAGTTACGATCTCCGTGCGTTTGCGGTGTAACATCTATTCCCGATGAAAACTGTGATGTATACAAAGTATAGTTTATTGAATGAATCCCTGTCTGAACGGCTGCCAGATCGCGTATCACGCTCATTTAGATTTAGTATACGATCTGTAGGTCATGATCAACTTTATGATGGACGCGGCTGCTCACACCTGGCCAAAGACTTTAACTATTAAGTAATTTAAACTCTGGCAAGACCAAGAAAACGGTACTTCAGGTTTCAAGTAACAACAATGCAGCTAAAATACAATACATTTTACAACCAATAAACAATATACATCATATTTCAGCACGCTCATTATATTTCACAGCGATTTGCATGTTTCAGTTACCATACACGACTCTATTACGTCGAGAAAATAATAGCGTACCGACGTCACCTGTCCGCAACCTTGGCTGAGGCGTTATCGCATCATATTAGCAGCCTCCGGAGGAGCGTGAAAATCACTAGCTTCCCTACCAATTCACACCACGTGACGACGCATAAAAACAACGCATACGACGGTAACAATCAAAACAGACGTACGGTCCAAGCGTAAACGGCAGCGCAAACAGGCGCGGCCTTGAACGCTCTTAGCAGATCTGAAATACTCGCGCGTGGAAATAGACGGGTGAAAATACGACCACGTGATAGTTACGTACCTCGCGTACTGTATGGAGAAAATCGATGGTGCTTGCCACTCGGCGGCCGGCGGCTGACTGAGCCACTGTGTCAGCGGAACGCGCCCCACCCGAGCCTTCGCCCGTGTATCACAGTTAGCAATTAAAAATACGTTTTCACCGTTTTCGCACTATAAAAATAAGGGTTTGCACATGGGTGGTTGTAGGTTGAGGCGGCGTCGGTGAGGTGTCGCGGAGACGCGCGAGGCGTGCTCGCTGCTCGGAGTGGTGCGGTAGACTGCCCGGAGCGGCAGCCAGCGGGCCGGCCTCCTCCCCCGCGTGACGTCGGCTTCAGCGCGCAATGGTGGAAATTAGCAGCTTCCGAGCGAGGGTCGCTCGATGTAGGTCACGGGGACTGCCTGCACTTGCCCACTCTACCGTGCTGATACACTCGACAAGTTTAAGGACGTAACTGCTTGTCATTAGCCGCACACTCCTACGCTACGGACTCGTAGCGCTGCCCACTTTTGACTACGAACAAAGAAATCAGAAAAAGATTAATTTCTTCCCTTCCCATTCCAGTTTAAGAAACGAGGGCGGTAAGATAAAAGGTTTCGCCGAAGAGAAAATTGACACAGTTACATTTTTTTTCTTGAGGGAAATTGATAAAGTTTCGATTTCATTTCGCCGTGCTTATATTACTTTTCGCAGAAAATTCGTAGCAGTTACGTGCTACGATTAGTGGGTGATTAGAGCGTTGATGATTTATTATGCTGCCCTTTTCATTTATAAGACTGATTGCTGCAGTATCCTACACCATCAATGAATATAATTACAATGGACAATTCAATCAACAATCCGATAACGAAGCAGGGTTAACGTTGCTAATGTAGGTTTGGCATATGTACTTACGTGCTACGTAAGCTTAGCAATCAATAACCCCGATCAACCGAATACATGTTATGCAGAACGAATGAATCAAATTAGAGTGGGCGGTGGGGTGGGTGGTTCGCGCTTCTGGCCTAAAATTGTCTCTCGCTTTTCCAAAAAAGCGAAATAGCTGACGATCGCAATTTGCGAGATAGCTCCCGGATTAAAATAAGTACTTATCCACTTTGCGAAGATACAGTTGCTATCAGAGGTTTAAATATAAAATAAAAAAATAAAAATAAAATAAAATAATTTATTTCAGGCATTGCCATAAGAGGTAATAATATAAAAATGTGGTCGGAATTCGTAAGTTTTAAAGAGCGAGCGATATAATTTCTTTTTATTTCCTTGTTATTTATATTTATTGTAGTTATAGTTTTTATCGCAGCATCATTCATTCCGAGTTGTCAAAATTTGTCCATGTAAAATAAAATCATAGCTGCATAGATTTCGATGACTGATTTCATTTAATCATAATAGTCGGCTGGCAATTCTGTTGGTTTTTTCTAGGTATGTGTATCACTAAGGCTCGGTTTAGTGATTGATAGTTAACTCAACCTTAGGTTAAAAAATGTCGTTACCAGTTGTTGAATATTTACGATTTTGCGTATTTAGAAGATAAAATACCTTGACCAATGGTCATTAAAAAAGCCATTCTGACATTTAATCATTAGTTGAGTTAACTATCGACCACGTAACCGGGTTTAAGAAATATCATTACAGAAGTACCTATCGTCTGTCTCTACAGAAATATTTTTCATTTGAACCCGCCCCATAATATGTCCGAAGTTGTCGCGTCAGGGAATTAGTGTTGCAACTTGCGCTCGTCATATGAACTCATGTCAAGTTTAATTTAAAAGTTGCAGTTTAAAAGGTCACTGGCCGGTTGATGCTGATGTTCATTTGTTTTGACAGTTACTAAACACTGCACGCTGTATCGCTGTAAGTTGTGACAACCCCGGCTAGTCAGCTGTTATCACAGAAGTGGGTCAATGAAACCACGAATAAATGAACACTAGATTTATTACTATCTTGTTCCTCGCACATCAGCCGTAAGAGAATAAGAGTAAGATGAGGGAAGACACTGGCCTGAGGGTAAGTAAGTCGAGCCTTTGCTTGCTGGTATCAGTTTAGGCGCCGTCCTTGGCAAGTGGAAGCGGAAGGGGAGTCTTCATCGGAGAAGGTAGGTCCACACCAGTACTCCACGGGTCCGTGGTCTCTTGTACTGGTGGTGATAAGAGCCACTAGTATAGTCCAAGATCCTGGAATCCATAAGGCAGGCGTTAGCAAGCTAGGAATCAGCCGTCGGCAAGCCCTAGGCAATGTCTACGACCTCACTCATTTCTTACATACGCGTAGCAGTAGGTTAAGCAGCACTAAATATCACTAGAAACACTAAAAATGCGCATAAATAAGAACTCACCCCAGCGGGATCCGTAATAACGTGGAATTTTGAAAACACGTTCAACGTTCAAATTCAAAATATGTAACGAGATACGATCTAACGGTTTTCTTAGAGAGAACGACACAGGTGTCGCGTAGTACAGCAAAATTCCATCTGTCAGCGAGAAAACCGAGCGGCCGCAACCCGCGATCGGCTGTCTTCGTAAAACTTCGGTATCGCCGCGCAAGCCTGTCGCCGCCCACTTTAGGGATGCGTACGCGCTCCGCGCAGAATACAAAAACCAAACACGTTTTAAGTTTATTTTAAGATTCCTTACATAATTAAAATCTTTTATCAAGTAGGTTAAGTTTTGATTATTAATTATAATAATATTCGTTATGTGGTTAGTACTTTTAAATTGTAAATAGGATACTATTTTAGGTTTAACGTAAGGACACTTAGTCACAACGTTACAGTACTCCGCCGCGAACGGAAGGATTTGGCGTGATTACTAAACGAAAAATCCGTCTGACCGAAACTATTGCTAAGTGATAATTTGTTTCAAATTACTATTGTGCGTAGTTTATTAATTTTAAATCTTTTATGTGCCAACTTCCTATACTATTACCAGCTTCATCGGATAATTCATAGACAAGAGGAGACTTTTTACCTATAATTTTACATTTAATAAATTTTGGTGCTAGTTTTTTACTGAAACGTTTGTCTTTATCACTTTGGTAGAAAGTCCTCTTCCACACCACGTCTCCCACATTAAATTCGGCGGGTCGACGACGTAAATTATATATTTTACTGTTTCTAGAATGCGCTTGCAGCAATAAAGATTGAACCTTGTTGAATATAGTCGAGAGGCAGCCTAAATTCTCTGCGTATGAATCGCGTGGTTGGTAAACTATTTCGTCGCATTCGGCATCAATGTAGTGTGACCCGCATGTGACTAATTCACGACCATGCACAAGAAATGATGGAGTATAGCCTGTTACTTCATTCACCGAGCTGTTTATTGCAAACTGAATTTGAGGTAGCATTTGATCCCATCCGCGATGGTCATTATTGTCAACAAACGTTGATACAGCGGTCATTATCGTTTTGTTGTATCGCTCAACGGTATTGACGTGCGGTGAATATTTTGGTGTGTAATGTAGATTAGGTACTTTATATTTAGTAAGCATGTTTTTAAAAGTTACGCTAACAAATTGTTTGCCATTATCCGCAATTACGGTAGATGGAATGCCATGTACCAAGAAAACATTTTCTTCTAGTATTTTAGTAATTATTTCAGCTGAAGCTCGTCTGATGGGGAAAAGTAGGCAGTACTTGCTAAAACAGCACGTCACCACGAATATGTGAGTGTTCTGTTTTCGCGTGGGGGGTAGTGGCCCAACCAAGTCAATACTAATAGTTTGAAACGGTCTAGAGCAAACTTTAGGTCGACCCATTTCTCCCAAAATAGCATGATTTTGGTGTTTGTGTGCAATGCAGGTATCACAGGACAAAACATATTTAACGACGTCAGCGTGCATTCCCGGCCAATAATAACGGAGCGTTAGTCGTTTGTACGTTTTAAATATACCTAAGTGACCTGCTGTAGGCTCAGCGTGATTTAAACTAATAACTGATAGTCTGTTCTCTGTAGGGACTACCTCCTTCCATTCAAACTCTTTCAGCAACGAGCATTTATTTTTCATCAGTCTATAGAGAATTTTGTTTTTTATTAGGTAATTAGGACATGATGCAGGAGATGCTTGGCAATTCTTATAGATGTTAAGATACCATTGATCGGAAGTTTGGGGAAGGCTGGAATCGTCGACGTCGGTTTGAATTGCCAAAACTGGACAAGCCCTAGACAATGCGTCAGGCACAACATTCTCAGCACCACGGCGATGCTTTATTTCAAAATTGTAGGCCGAAGGACGGACACCCCAGCGAGCCAAACGTCCAGTTGGGTTGTTTAAGTTAAGAAACCACTTTAAAGCCGCGTGATCCGTATAGACTGTGAACTTAAGGCCATTGTCCAGGTAGCATCTCCAATATTCAACGGCAACAAGAACAGCTAGAGCCTCTCTCTCGGTTATAGCGTAGTTTCTTTCAGCTGCAGATAATGACCTACTCATATATGCTATAGGATGTTCCACACCATCCAGGGTTTGAGTGAGCATGCCTCCTATACCATAATCACTCGCATCGGTGTGGACTTCAAACGGTTTGTCGAAGTCTGGACAAGCTAATGTCGGAGCAGATATGAGACATTCCTTTAATTTATTGAATGCGTCTTCAGCTTCCTTTGACCAAACAAAGGAGACAGCTTTCTTTTTACTTGTGGAAGTTAACTTATTTAAGGGATCAGCAATGGAACTAAAGTTAGGAACGAATCTCCGGTACCACGAAGCGGTACCGAGGAATCTTTTAACCTCCTTTTTATTAGTTGGAGTTGGGAAGTTAAGTATAGCCTCTACTTTGCCAGGGTCAACATGTAATCCTTTTGAATTTACTATATATCCCAAGTATTTTAATTCATCACGAAAAAATACGGACTTCTCAAGATTTATAGTTAAGTTAGCCGAATTCAGTTTTTCGTACACCTTCTTTAGTAGTGATATATGGGTTTTAAAATCCTCTGAGACCAAAATAATATCATCAAGGAACGCAAAGACAGAGTTCTCAAATTCAGGCCCATAAAATAATTTGTCCACTAATCTTTGCTGCGTAGCTGGGGCATTAGTCAGCCCAAATGGCATGGTGACAAATCTAAAGGTTCCTCGGGTAGGTACGTAAAATGCGGTCTTGTCTCGGTCACTTTCAGCTATAGGTGTTTGCCAGAAAGCTTTAGAAAGGTCGATACTACTTAGATATTTAGCATTCTTAAGGTTATCTAATATTTCCGATATATAGGGTAATTTGTATGCATCTTTCCTAGTGACAGAGTTGAGCTTACGACTATCGAGGCAAAATCGCAATTTTCCGTCTTTTTTTGGTGTCAGTAGGACTGGTGATGACCAGGGACTCTCACATGGTTCAACGACACCCAGTTGTATCATTTCATCCAATTCCTGACATATTATACGTAACTTCTCTGGAGGTAATCTGTAATATCGTTGACGTATAGGTGGTGAGTCACCTGTATCAATACGGTGTTCAGTTAGATGCGTTCGACCCAAACCAGCTACCCCTGAGGATATTGACTTGTATTGGTCGATGACGTCATTCGCGATGTTCTTTTCTTCAATTGAAAGTTCATTGAATGAATGAAGCATTACAGTTGAATTTTCAACGCTTGATACTATTAGAGGGGTAGAATTAGATAATGAAATAGATTTAGAAAATTTAGAAAGCAGATGAAATTTCTTCCAAAAATCCACACCCAGAATCAATGCTGACGTCACTGAAGGCATAACGTACATTTTCAATGTGTGAACTTGGTCCTCAAAAGATATCGGTAGAGCGATATAACCTGTAGTGGTCAGTTTATGGCCACCGGCTGTTACAAATGATGTGTCGTCACAAGTATGAATAGGTAAACCGGTGGACGCAATCACGCTTAAATGCGAGTTGTTTCCTAGTATAGATACGGCAGACCCAGAATCTAATAAGCCACATAGGTTTAAAGGGCCCACTTTTACAGTAACATAGGGTCGAAGGTCTCCTTCAGGTTTTTTATCAAAGATTGTTGCAACGGAATAGCTATGAAAATACGTTTTAATTGTACTTAACCAATTGAGCCAGTCATTTTTATCAAAGTTGCTTGGGTAGCTACTCCTGGTGCAACAACCTTCACTTACTAGTTTTTTGTACTAGAGTTAGGATGGCAGTTTGTACAATTTGGGAATATGACATCTTTAAGGCCGCATTTAAAACAAATAGGGTATCGTTCTTTATTGCACTGACGCAGTGAGTGATCATTACTACGGCAGCGCGGACAAAATATGTGTTTATTTACAGCATCTACAGGTGTAGGAGCCACTGCCGCAACTGAACCATTATTAGAATAGCTATTCATCTGTTTGCTTGTGTTAGGGTTATTATAAGTTTTCTGGTAGCTTTCGTAATTTTTATAGTAATGCGGCTTATATTCAGTTCTGACATAAGCAAGATCAGGTGCTAAAGTGCCATTATTAATTTTAGGAGGCTCACGAAACTGTGAAGACAGGCATTGTATTTTTTCATAATTAAGGCAAAGTTTGCGGAGCATAGCAATAGATTCTATACCAGTGATGCAAGATGCTAGGACTGTTGAATAGCATGGGCGGATGTTATGCAAAAGAATCTCTAAACGATCTTGTTCGCTTAATTCTTTCGTGAGCCGCGAAAAGAGTTCAGACATTATAGCCAAATAAATAGTAATATTTTCCTGATCACCCTGCGTCCTATTCCTTATTTCCGACATGAGCCTATAGTCGTAATCGACGGGGCTGAAGTCTTCAATGAGCTGGGCTATCAACTCATCCCAACTATTAACAGAGTCACGTACACTACGGTACCAGTGAAGTGCATTCCCGGTAAAAATATCAGCTGCGTTCATTAACAATTTATTTGAGGGTACATTACGAACAGTTTTATACTCCTTCATTCTCTGCACAAAGGCGTGAACACAACTTTTGCCATCGTATTTTATTTTAAGCTCTGTATTATTTGAGTGATCACAGTGTACAGTAATTGCTGGCAAGGTATCTGCGGGTGTAGAATTTACTTCCGATGTAGCACCTTGAAGTGCAGATGGCTTACTCATAGTCATTAGTTTCGAGGATAATGAATTGAATTTTTCAAATAAGGATTTTATGTTTAAGGCAAAAGTAGCATCCGATGTATCAAGTCGTTTCAGCCGGTAGTAAATGTGGTTGTGCAAAGCCATAGTTCTTTGAAACAAATTAGCATCATATTTATCGTTAAGGCTATTAACTTTTGTAGTTAATTCTGTTATAGAATTATAGACACCCGCGATGTCCTCAGAAATTTCTATTCCTGAATCGATTATTTCGTCTTCAGGCACCGGTAATATAATTTTATTAATTTGTTTACGCAATCCTAGAACGTTGTTTGCCGGTTCTTCGCCGCGTATGAGTACCTCATATGACAATTCATTTTTATTTAATAGAAAATATTTAATAGGGTGAGTTCCCATTATGTTTTTTTTTTAACACTAAAAGCGTAGGGATAGGTTTACAATACTTATACCGCACCCAAAGCAGCTACTTACTAAAGATACTAATAGATACAATTCAAAACTGTAAAGTTTCTAGAATTACGATTCGGTTATCTACCAATTACTACAGCATAAATTAAAGCGCTAATAAATCTACAATTGAAATGCAAAATCAACGTTTATTTTGATTGCGAACTGTTACGTACTCACTTTACAAAACAAGTAATCCATTGTAAACTAATAATATATTATAATAGGTACATATAATTTTTATTCTATCTTAATAATTATCTTTTTATTTTATTTTATAGACAAGTTTTCTTATACGTAACAGTTAACATAATAATTGTAAGCAAAAATAAAAAAGAAGGTAGTATTAAAAAATGAGACGTACCAGTTCAGCGCTGTAGACACCTCCTCGTTCACAATTGGAGGCTGCAACCTAGGACTGCTAGCAGCTAACGTACTCGGAACAAGATAAACCACGTAAAAGGCGCCACTGTGACAACCCCGGCTAGTCAGCTGTTATCACAGAAGTGGGTCAATGAAACCACGAATAAATGAACACTAGATTTATTACTATCTTGTTCCTCGCACATCAGCCGTAAGAGAATAAGAGTAAGATGAGGGAAGACACTGGCCTGAGGGTAAGTAAGTCGAGCCTTTGCTTGCTGGTATCAGTTTAGGCGCCGTCCTTGGCAAGTGGAAGCGGAAGGGGAGTCTTCATCGGAGAAGGTAGGTCCACACCAGTACTCCACGGGTCCGTGGTCTCTTGTACTGGTGGTGATAAGAGCCACTAGTATAGTCCAAGATCCTGGAATCCATAAGGCAGGCGTTAGCAAGCTAGGAATCAGCCGTCGGCAAGCCCTAGGCAATGTCTACGACCTCACTCATTTCTTACATACGCGTAGCAGTAGGTTAAGCAGCACTAAATATCACTAGAAACACTAAAAATGCGCATAAATAAGAACTCACCCCAGCGGGATCCGTAATAACGTGGAATTTTGAAAACACGTTCAACGTTCAAATTCAAAATATGTAACGAGATACGATCTAACGGTTTTCTTAGAGAGAACGACACAGGTGTCGCGTAGTACAGCAAAATTCCATCTGTCAGCGAGAAAACCGAGCGGCCGCAACCCGCGATCGGCTGTCTTCGTAAAACTTCGGTATCGCCGCGCAAGCCTGTCGCCGCCCACTTTAGGGATGCGTACGCGCTCCGCGCAGAATACAAAAACCAAACACGTTTTAAGTTTATTTTAAGATTCCTTACATAATTAAAATCTTTTATCAAGTAGGTTAAGTTTTGATTATTAATTATAATAATATTCGTTATGTGGTTAGTACTTTTAAATTGTAAATAGGATACTATTTTAGGTTTAACGTAAGGACACTTAGTCACAACGTTACAAAGTATAAGTGTGAGTCGGTATTTGTCTGCATAAGAGTTGTATAAAACTAAATAAATACTCATGCTGAAAGCATTTCAAAATTGCGATCAACGTTTTTGTTTAAGCATAAATTTTTCTAATAGAATTTTCTCCTGTAGCATAAACAGCTCTAACACCAGAAATTAGACACATCGCATTTTTTAAATCTTTTCCTTGTGTTTATATTTTTTTTAACAAAACTTTTTTCGACGCACCATCTCCGTAAGTAATACAGAAAGAGCATGTTACAAAAATAATGTTATCTCATTCTGCGCAACTCAACCACGTCTTCTTCTTATCTCTATGTAAGAGTATGATAAGAAACAGTATCAGTGTTTCGTGATCACGTCAAATCACGTAAGAAACGTTGGAGTTGGATTTGGCAATGGTTACTTCATAATGCGAATGTAGAGTAATCATATGGAGATTTTGTTACTTACAAATAGGTATATTTCAGAAATCTGTATTCCAAAGGGATTTCATTTGAAACAGTTGCGTTGGAGCACCAAAATCAACATAAGAACGTGTATTTCTGTTGCAGAATCACTATATTACATTGAGGTGGCCATGTAGTATGTAATAGGATGTTCAATTACATATATCATGCCACATCTAACCTAATATCAGTAACATTTTACTGTATTAACTTAAGTGGAAAAGGTTGTCAGTTTTCTCCCGGACACGGCTAGTTTAGCATATGCCAATGTTTTTGGAGCATTTTGATCTTGTTATGTGAAGCATGCTGAATCTGTAATGCAGCATGATCGTGATGAATGCTTGGCAATGCATGTCGTTATGCATTATCTAGCGTGACATTCAGTGGCGCATCGAATTTTTAAATCATCGCATGGCTTATGGCAAATCTATCTCAACATTATTATACAATTTTTGTTCATCTATGAGCGCTTTCACACTTAGAGCGCCTTCACATTTAGGCGACTTTAGGAGCGCGGCATCAGCGCGTCTGTTTCATACATAAATGCTGTCATTTATGTATGAAATTGACGCGCTGCCCTTCATATTAGAGCGACGCGCTGCTGTCGCGCTGCTGTCGCTATAATGTGAAGGTGCACTAAAAACCTAAGTATCAATATAAGTTGACAGTGTAAACCTTACAATGCTTTGTCATCTAAATTATACTTTTTATTGCTGCTACATGGACGTTCTTTTGAAAACAGCGTAGCTACTTAAAATATTATGCTACTGGCAACTCAAAACAATTGAGTGATGAACTTCGAAAAAAAAACTTGTCATGAAGCCTGCGTCAGTAGTTGTGAATTTATGAAATTCAACGAATTTAAATTTCGTAACTTTTTCGAATTGACAGTATCGTGATTATTAATTTGGGACTGGAATTTTTGCATAAAAAAAGTAAATTAAAGTTATCGAGACGAAGTTGAAAGCGAGACTTGTTATTTCATCAAAATCTGAAATTGTAATAACCTTTACGTCAATGTCGATATAATGAATGTGACTCTTTTGTATTATAGAGCACAAGCCTATTACTTGTAGTAGTAATAGCATGTATTTCTTAGAAAAATACTGTCATTTTAACTTCTAAGAAATACATAAATAAATTTTCAGAGAAATGAAGTTACACTGGCTTGTATTTTCACAGCCCTCTATTTTCCATAATTTGATAAAATAATAATGTTACAATGTGATCATAATGTAACAATTACATGGGGAGTTTAATATGCATAATGATGATATGATGATTCACAACTTAATGTTACGGAGCTTTGTTAAAATACCTCTAGGTTCTAGTTCTTTTTATCGCTTGAATATTTCATATCAATATCGTTAGTAGTTTACTCTTTATTTTTCGAAATCTACATGCGAGTGACTTCAAAAGGTAGAGCTCTATTATTTAATCACAAAAAGCTATCTAAAGCGGCAACGCAGTCAGCATAGCCTTCTTGCCACAAGGAAATGGTTTCGTATTTTTTTATGATGCAGTCTTAGTTAAAAAAAATCTTGTTTGCAATCAAAAATGCACCTGTTATCCTAGGAATTCAAAAAATATAAAACATTCACCAAAAAACATTTAAATCGAATAACATCAATAGCTGCAACATCATCCATTACGAATAATTTAATATTAACGAATAAAATAATCAACACCTACTTTTAATAAGCACTGTTATTGTATTGAGATTATAGCCCGCAAATCCTATTAATATTTTCAATATAAATGTAAATAAATTCGAAAGGTTTATCCGTAGGGGATCCGTTTCATTATATTTCGGAGGGCAAATCAATCCCAATTTTCGTTGAAAAAACCCAACAATACATCGCAATCCCTGGAAATTTGTTCGGGCAAAAATCAACCAATTGAGTTATTCTTATACAATGAAAGTTCTGTACCAACATGGTTATAAGTATCTACTTTTCGAACATACAACACATTTTCACAGCTATTGTAAGTTAATAGGAACGTAAAGTTTTGTGATTGTCATTATTTGGTTCAAACCTTACTTAAAACATTCGTTCTGTCATTTTTTTAAGGTCTCTTTTCTTAAAAACACACACAATCGTAAATGTTCAACTGCTGGTAACGATATAAGCACGTTCCGGGACACTATTCCAGACACAATAGATGTTTTATTGTTTTCACGCCTGTAGGCGTTCACTGTCCCGGAACGTGTTGCAATTGCAACTGGGCCCAAGTCGAGTATACAACATTTATACAACTAATAAAATGATAATGAAAATCACGCGACAATAATAACGAAAAAAGCCTGATATAAGCCTAAGGAATACGAAATTGGAATATTGATTATTTATTTACGTATTGGTTTGTTCTCGTAATCGAAAACACAGCCTTGTTTATAATTTTTATATATCGGTAACATTCAAGATATCTCGACGTCGAAATAATAAGATTAAGGGACTGTTTCACCATTGAAAAATAAGCGAAGTATTCTAATTTGCCATTTCGTATAAAGTGTTTGGCAGATAACGCTTACCAAAACAAAAAGGGAAAAAGAGGCCCTATTTTCGAAACACTCTCGTCAATATTCCGAGGGATTTTCGTTCAAAAATCTTTTTACAATAAGGACGCTTGTTAATGCGAGAAAATTTTTTTTTCTTGCTGTGCGGATTTCGACAGATTTTACTCGCTTTATTGACGCGAGTGATGCAAAATTCATCTTAACCAGCATTAATAATAAGATAGAACTTATGAAAAAAAACTTTAATTTTGGTATTTTGAAATACATTCGTTTAAATCATTTGAGCGGAGTCTTTTACAGTTATAAGAAATCTGAAAACATGATGATTATTAAAACCATTTACTACGTTTAAAAAAAAATTAACGGGAATTTTCCTTCTGGAGTTTGGGACTCGAAGCGTTCTGAAAGTAAAAGGAAATACGACGAAACTCATTAAAGGTAATCAAGAAAACCAATTTAAGAAGCGGTTTATATTCAAACAGGTTATCGAAAGTATTTTAAGCTTTAGGTCTGTAATATGGAAAACATTTAATTTTCGGGGCAAAGACGAAAGACGAAAAGAAACATTGTAATACTTTCCTTATAACAATAATGCGTGTAAAAAGTATCTAGTCATCGAATAAAAAAATGGATCTGGTCTGGTAAGTGTACTTCCGAAATCAAATTTTCATAATCAAAAATTGTTCAAATCCAATTTTAGTATACTCTAGCAAGCGAAAGCTAAACATCTCAAAAGGCGGCACCAAAAACACGAGGTTTAGATTACCCTTGCCAGACTATGATAACGTTATATGCATTTTTTGGTCAATGTATCGACAGAGTCTACCTACATAAAGTTTTTACCTACTGTAGTTTACCGTAAAATCGAATATTAAGCGACCGGAAGTCGAACAGATTGTGAGATACAGAATTTTTCAATACGTAAGTCTGTTTCCTTCCTCTTTATTTACTTTTTTATTTGTAAAGAGTACATGACACCATCAATCGTCGATGTAGGTACTTTTTATTAAATATTTAATTTAATATTAAAATCAAACTGTACGCTTTTGAAAAGTGTCGCACATCTTGGAACTATTGGTGATTGTTGTCAATTGCTAAATTAACTGCTTCGAAATACAATGATTAAAAAGCATTATGGAATTAAACAAGATATACATCAAAGCTTTCAAGCTAAGAACTCATGAAACTCATCCTCAACTCAAAAAGCCGCGAGTCACCTCGGAAATATAACATTCGTAGAAAGTGCTGGCTGAACATAAAATATTGATTTCCCATTGTCGGGCACGAGGGTAAGGATACAGGCCTGCTTATGTGGAACACCGATGTGTTATGAACACCACAAACAAATATCACCTTTAGTTGTGCGTGTTTACGGGTGATATTCATGTGAGATGTTTTGGGGAACTCAGCTGCAGTTTGATAAATTGCCTCGGCATGACGCATGGAAATCAGCGCCGACACCGCCATTATGAAGCTAAGTAATTTGTAGGCACCCGAAATTTTTAGGGCTATTATATAGGTAGAGTATAAGTTTAGGCTGTGGTAATAAATTAGTGGCTATAATTCATTGGTTAATGAACTAGGGTTGATTTCAGGAAATTTTTCTTCGAATGGTTGATATTTGGTTAAAACTATTTTGACAATATAATTTAAGTAGTTTTTTGATATAAATATTCCACAACTTAATTTGTCTTGAGAATTTTGAGACAACTATTAATAAGTATTGTTATAACAAAAGATGGTAACCAATTTGTAAGATAATTAACATTATTTATAAGATACCGGATTGATAAAAAACTTACAGTCTTATAGAGGGGTTGGTAAATGGGGAGGAGTAAGTTTATAGAAAATTATTATCTTATCAACTTACAGTCATTAGTTTGACACGTATTACCACTGTTTATCAAAGGCTTGTTTCAGAAAACATAAATATTAAAAAACATTAACAAATACAGTATTTACCTCTGAGTTTGAGTTATAATAATGTAGCTCTTCTAGTGAAAGATTGTTTTAAATACAGTGCAGCACTTCCAGCCAGTGCTGTGCCCTCAAAATTCTAAAGTCACGTTATAAAAAAGTCTTCTCCACGAAGGTTATAAAACGCCCACCTAACAAATAATTTATCGACACGTTTTCGAATCAACGACACCTTTGTGCACTGACCTTTAGCCTACCTTTGATATTCCGAGATGAGATTAGAGCTCCGTAAAGCCTTTAATTTTAGAGACGCTCGTATAGGAATATCGATATTATGTAAAGAATTCAAGATAATTGCTCAAAATTGCTGATGGGATATATTCCGGTGCGATTGATTTCAAATATTTGCTAAGCCTTAAATAAATAAATAAAAGTAAACTGATATTGATGTTGATTATATTTTCCACTAGGCTAAAGGTTTTTATGATTATCTAAAGTACGGCAATCATGTAAATCTATATACACACTACTACTAAGCACACAATTTATCAAAGGTGTAATATAATATATCAGCGTAACCTTGTGGTTATTTGTAAGTATCGCTTCTTGTAGTAGTAGTATTGAAAACTTGCTGCTGAAAGCAATAGCAAAATTATTATATTTTTATTCTAATACTTTTTTAACACTTTACAAAGTTAATAATATAAATTTCACTTGTAAAAATCAACTGTGTATTATATTATTTAATTATTGTTGTCAGCAGCAAGAAGTAATTTTAAGTATATTATAAACCTACATTTCTAACGGTAGTACCTATATACTCGTAGTAATTGGGTACGATACGGCAAACCTATGTCTATCAAGTACAATACTATCAACTGATTTGTAGTTCACTGTGACTAGGGGCACTGTGTGTTGAGCTAGTCTATTTATTTACTGCCAGAGGCTTCTACAGTATAGCGATATTCGATAGCTGGCTACTGACAGACAGCACTACTTCGATTCATATATTATTCAAAGGGATAGATAGGCACCTTTGTTTTTATCAGTTACCTGGAAACAATTACCCCTACCCGCCTTATCGGAGGTAAGAGTGCCCTATGAAGCGAACTTGGGTCGGGTGAGGTTAGATTGTTTTAAGTAGTACTACTAATACTATAGTGCATAATTACGTACGTTATGCGATTGCAAGGGATTGTACCGACATTTGCCAACAGTGTTAAAATTAATAAAAGTAGATGTCGTTACATTTTTTTTGAAAGAAAGAAGAAAAGAAAAAACATTTATTGGTAAAGGACAGCACAAACACACACACATACGCACGCTTCACAACAGAACAATAAAAATAAAGGTAAAAGGTTACAGAAATAATATGTAGGTACACAAAACAAAAACAAAAAACTATTAGACAAAAACGTAAGACAGTTGAATGCCAGCCAAGCAGAGTTGAATTGATCTTGGGTGGCAAATTTCATAAGATATCTTTTTTATCTGATCGTCAGATTTACTAAACTACATTACCCACTGTGATCTTGTGTGTGTCTGACTGATACTGGACTTAGGGTCTGTTTCACCATCGCACTAACCAACGAATAATTCAAATATGGAACGTCATTTCGTATGAAGTAATGGAAAGATAACGGTACTGGTTACTTATTAGGATATTGTAAAAAGGCCGTTCTTATAATACTCTTCTTGTATTTTGAACGTGTCTTCTTTACAATTTGTATTGGTTATTTTTTCTGAACATTAAGATCAAACTTCTGATTAAAGCCAATGCCAAACTTACGGCTGCTGGCACTAAATCGACCGTGACAGTGCATCCAAGGTCGGGATGCATTTCCTACTTCCCTAAACATGGTGACAAAAACTATTTGCGTATTAACATTTTACGGTAAAAACACCGTATTGAAGTCAATGAGTTTCTGTCTGTCAGCAAGACAGCTATATACATAAGTTAAAGTCTCGACATTCAGTTCTAAAGGAGAGATGTTTTCAATTGTGGTTTAAAATCGTATGTTAGCCACTGTTAAATAATAAAAAATGGCTTCACTTTATAACAAGATTTATTTAAAAAATTAATTAAATTAAATTAAATTACAATTGTTATTACAATAAATTAGAAATTAAATTACAGAGATAATATTACACAAGAGAGCCGGACTAACTACAGGCAGAACAACGGGATATGTGGGTAGCTATGGTGTGAGATCGGAGCCGAACAATACAAGATTTAGTTTTTTAAGGAGCAATCACAATATTTTACAGATAAAATAACCGATAATGTATGAATTTGGGGCGCCAGGCACCGCTCGTTGCAGCACCAAAATAATATTTGAAATAATAAAGGTCCCTTTACGGGTTACCGGGGTAGATGCCTCGGGCCGGAGTATGATCGGAGACCCAGGAGCGAAATTTGCAAGCCGGGGTCGTCCGCTGTGATTCAACCCGAAGGCACCCGGAGAGAAGTGAAGAGGTGAATTAACCAATAATAATAAAAAAAACCCCTGGAAAGTGACAAAAGACCTACTTTATACTTTGTCACAACCAGTACAAAAAATATTCACAAAGGTGGGAAATTTTATTAAATTAATGCTTTACAAAGGGGAATCTACGTTAATGATGCTTTGCAAATCAGAAATAGAGTGAATTTGGAATGAAAAAGCTACATTTGTAACAAGAGGACGCGACCGTTAGGTCTACCCTCCAACAAGAATAAAAATGAAAATTTTACCTCAAAAGGGGTTTGAAAGAAGGAATTCAGCGCCGAGACGAACGCTGAACCACGCCTGCCACGCTGTCTCCTGCTGGTTCCCAAATTTCCTGCGAGGACGAGAGAAATTAGTTTCCGACACTACATAACCTCACCGATTTCGAAGTGAATTGGAAAATCGCACAAAATGCGAAAATACTTACAGGGAAGAGACTAATTGCAAGAATACAACGGTCTCGGAGACAGAACTCTGGAGCTGGTAGCACAGTTCGGCGGGAGAAAGGTAGAAGTTAAGTCAGCGAACGTTACGACGAGAATCAAAATTGAAAATGAAGACCGGAATTCGCTGACAGTTCCTTTTTTATATGCCGAGTCATGTCACGGCATTGGACCAAACGACCATAGACACGTAGAAGAAAAAACAATTGTATGAATCGAATTAAATGTGAGATAATTATTTAAAAGGCTAAATTGTATTATTATAATGTTCTCTGAATTAATTGAAAGTAAATTAATAATTAAAATAAAAACAATTGAAACGATAAAATCGCTGAGCTATAATAGTGAGCTCAAAAAACCGAAACATTACGTAATCTGTAGCGACGTCCAAATAATACTGCCAAACTGTCAACGCCTGTGTCAGACTTGACAGTGACGGAACGTTATGCGAAATGTTTGTTTACTAAACGAAAACCAATATCAAGATCTATGAAATAGAATCAATATAATGCTAAGCCAAAAGGATTACATGAATTGCAGTGCCGTACCATTGTCATTACGGAATACGGAATACAATAAAAACCTAAGGTTTTTCACAGGACGTAAGTTAAAAGAAAGGTTCAATTTTTACTATGTAACAGTATTCCCCCAATTAGAAGAATTTTACGTAAGTAAAATTCGAGCTGGCCCTCCAGCTCATCACTAAGAGAAAGCACAACCGAAGTTTGACTATAAGCACACCTTGGCTTATAGTGACTTACGTCGACTTATCCTAACCAACAAGAATCATACAGCGAGTTACAACGTTCCGTCACTGTCAAGTCTGACACAGGCGTTGACAGTTTGGCAGTATTATTTGGACGTCGCTACAGATTACGTAATGTTTCGTTTTTTTGAGCTCACTATTATAGCTCAGCGATTTTATCGTTTCAATTGTTTTTGTTTTAATTATTAATTTACTTTCAGTTAATTCAGAGAACATTATAATAATACAATTTAGCCTTTTTAATAATTATGTAACATTTAATTCGATTCATAACAATTGTATTTTCTTCTACGTGTCTATGGTCGTTTGGTCCAATGCCGTGAAATTACTTTGCATAAAAGAGAACTGTCAGCGAATTCCGGGCTTCATTTTCAATTTTGATTCTCGTCGTAACGTTCGCTGATTTTTCTACCTTTCTCCCGCCGAACTGTGCTACCAGCTCCAGAGTTCCGTCTCCGAGACCGTTGTATACTTGCAATTAGTCTCTTCCCTGTAAGTATTTTCGCATTTTGTGCGATTTTCCAATTCACTTCGAAATCAGTGAGGTTATGTAGTGTCGGAAACTAATTTCTCTCGTCCTCGCAGGATAATTTGGGATCCAGCAGGAGACAGCGTGGCAGGCGGGTTCAGCGTTCGTCTCGGCGCTGAATTCCTTCATTCAAACCCCTTTTGAGGTAAAGTCTTCATTTTTATTCTTGTTGGAGGGTAGACCTAACGGTCGCGTCCTCTTGTTACAAATTTAGCTTTTTCATTCCAAATTCACTCTATTTATGATTTGCAAAGCATCATTAACGCAGATTCCCCTTTGTAAAGCATTTATTTAATAAAATTTCCCACCTTTGTGAATATTTTTTGTACTGGTTGTGACAAAGTATAAAGTAGGTCTTTTGTCACTTTCCAGGGGTTTTTTTTTTATTATTGGATAATTCCATTTTCTTCACTTCTCTCCGGGTACCTTCGGGTTCAATCACAGCGGACGACCCCGGCTTGCAAATTTTGCTCCTGGGTCTCCGATCATACTCCGGCCCGAGGCATCTACCCCGGTAACCTCTAAAGGGACCTTTCTTATTTCAAACATTCTTTTGGTGCTGCAACGAGCGGTGCCTGGCGCCCCAAATTTATACATTATCGGTTATTTTATCTGTAAAATATTGTGATTGCTCCTTAAAAAACTAAATCTTGTATTGTTCGGCTCCGATCTCACACCAGAGCTACCCACATATCCCGTTGCTCTGCCTATAGTTAGTCCGGCTCTCTTGTCTAATATTATCTTTGTAATTTTAATTCTAATTTATTGTAATTACCATTGTAATTTAATTTAATTTAATTTAATTGATTTTTAAATAAATATTGTTTTAAATTGTATCAATTTTTTATTACTTAACAGTGGACCTAATCGTAATCGTAATCGTGTAATAAATCATAAATAGAGTGAATTTGGAATGAAAAAGCTACATTTGTAACAAGAGGACGCGACCGTTAGGTCTACCCTCCAACAAGAATAAAAATGAAAATTTTACCTCAAAAGGGGTTTGAAAGAAGGAATTCAGCGCCGAGACGAACGCTGAACCACGCCTGCCACGCTGTCTCCTGCTGGTTCCCAAATTTCCTGCGAGGACGAGAGAAATTAGTTTCCGACACTACATAACCTCACCGATTTCGAAGTGAATTGGAAAATCGCACAAAATGCGAAAATACTTACAGGGAAGAGACTAATTGCAAGTATACAACGGTCTCGGAGACGGAACTCTGGAGCTGGTAGCACAGTTCGGCGGGAGGCAGATAGAAATCCAAGTCAGCGAACGTTACGATGAGAATCCAAAATTGAAAATGAAGAGAAAGAACGGAATCCGCTGACAGGCCTTTTTATATGCCGAGTGATGTCACGGCATTGGACCAAACGACCATAGACACGTAGAAGAGAAAACAATTGTATGAATCGAATTAAATGTGAGATAATTATTTAAAAGGCTAAATTGTATTATTATGTTCTCTGAATTAATTGAAAGTAAATTAATAATTAAAACAAAAACAATTGAAACGATAAAATCGCTGAGCTATAATAGTGAGCTCAAAAAAACCGAAACATTACGTAATCTGTAGCGACGTCAAAATAATACTGCCAAACTGTCAAAGCCTGTGTCAGACTTGACAGTGACGGAACGTTATGCGAAATGTTTGTTTACTAAACCAAAACCAAAATCAGGATCTATAAAATAGAATCAATTTAATGCTAAGCCAAAACAATAACATGAATTGCAGTGCTGTACCATTGTCATTACGGAATACAGAATGCAATAAAAACATACGGTTTCTCACAAGAGGTAAGTTAAAAGAAAGGTTCAATTTTTACTATGTAACAGTATTCCCCCAATTAGAAGAATTTTACGTAAGTAAAATTCGAGCTGGCCCTCCAGCTCATCACTAAGAGAAAGCACAACCGAAGTTTGACTATAAGCGCACCTTGGCTTATAGTGACTTACGTCGACTTTTCCTAACCAACAAGAATCTCTACCACTAAATTTTAACTATAACTTAAAATATTTATTGTTTTAGCAGGGAGATCTTGAAAATAGTGCAGAAAATGTTCTTGATTTAAGGACACCCTACACTCAAGAGGCTGGACAGAAATGAAGAATGTGTGTCGTCGGCGGCGGTGTGGCGAGCGAGGGATGGCCTGCGGGCCACACGTCCGTCGATAACAGCAATCCTATACTGAAATAAAATTAAAGCGCAAGACGCAAAAAAAGACTAAATTATAAAATCACTAAGTGATGTCAGTACCACTACCGCCTGACTTTAAATCTTTGACGTGCCAAGAACCGAGTGACTTGCCCGTATTCGCATCCTCTAACTCATAAACCAGGTGTGAAATTTTACGAGCCACCTTACATTTTTCGTACTTGGGAGCTAACTTAGCCATGAAGAACTTTGAAGCGTCACTCTGTGGGTAATTTTTCTTCCACACAGTGTCACCTACTTTAAATTCTAACTGTCGCCTACCCTGATTATAATATTTCGCGCTACGGCTATGGGCGGTGACCAAGGCTTGCTCAACTTGCTCGAATATGTCTTTTAAAACACCAAGGTTTTGGGCATAAGAATCTCTAGAGGCATAATCAGAAGGGGGAAGAGAAGAAGTACTTGAGCCGAACGCTTCACCCGAGCTGACAGCTTCTCGCCCGTGGACTAAAAAGAATGGTGTAAAACGAGTGACTTCGCTAGTGGCGGTGTTCATGGCGAACTGTATTTTCGGCAAATTGCAATCCCATGATCTGTGATCTTTTTCGACGAGAATGGACACCGCAGTCATAACTGTACGGTTATACCGCTCAACGGTGTTAACAGCGGGGCAATAGCGCGGTGTAAGATGAATTTGAGGGACTTTGTATTTCTTTAAAAGTTCTTGCACTTCCCGCCCAGTGAATTGCGTTCCGTTGTCCGCAATCACTGTGCGAGGTATGCCATGCATGAGAATCACGCCATCCTCCAACTTTTGCGCTATGGTTTTACCTACGGCACGTCTTAGGGGAAATAATAGACAATATTTGGTGAAGCAACACACCACGACTAACAGAAATGTGTAGCCCGCTTTAGAACGAGGCAAAGGACCGACTAAATCTATACTGATGCATTCGAAAGGTTTAGAACAAACTTTAGGATCACCCAGCAAACCAGGGGTGGGTTGTTGAGAGTGTTTATAAGCGGCGCAGACGTCGCAATTACCAACATGTTTAACCACGTCTCCATACATCTTTGGCCAAAAATAACGTAAAGATAGCCGTTTATAGGTTTTGAAAATTCCAAAGTGTGGAGACAATTCGCCACTGTGGTAAGACTTCAACAACTCTTCCCGACGGCTTACAGGGACTACTTCCTTCCAATCGTACTCGCTGGAGACTCCGTAACGATTCTTGGAGTAACGATAAAGCTTGTTGACCTTTATCACGAAATTAGGATAAGAACGTGGATGTTTGGTGCACTTATCGAGTAAGCTATTGTACCAAGTATCGCTTTCCAACGGACGGATTTCCAGTACGGGAACCGCACGTGATAAAGCATCAGGCACGACATTATCCTTGCCACGACGATGTTCGATTGTGAAATTGTAAGGAGATAAACGACAACCCCAACGAGCTAGCCTACCCGTAGGATTGGACAAATTGAAAAACCACTTCAAACTAGAGTGATCAGTAACCACCTTGAACACAGGACCTCCCTCAAGGTAAGGACGAAAATGCTCGACCGCGAAAACGACGGCAAGAGCTTCACGTTCAGTAGCAGAATAGTTCCGTTCAGCGGAATTCAATGACCGGCTTGCGAAAGCTATAGGGTGTTCCTCTCCATCCAACGTTTGAGTCAGTGTGCCTGCTATCCCGTAGCTGGATGCATCACAATGAACTGCAAACGGTTGAGAAAAATCTGGGCAAGCTAAGACAGGAGCTGAAACAAGAGCAGACTTCAACTCATTGAATGCCTGTTCCGCTTCCGGGGTCCAACTGAAAGGTGGAGCTTTCTTACTTGTGCTCGTAAGTGCATTAAGAGGAGCTGCAATAGAACTGAAATTTTTGATGAACCTACGATAATAAGAGGCAGTTCCTAAAAACATTTTGACTTCCTTACGGTTCTTAGGAGTCGGAAAATCAACAATAGCTTCGACCTTGGAGGGATCCGTGTGAAGACCCATTTCATCTACAATGTAACCCAGATATTTGAGATCACGACGAAAAAAACAAGACTTTTTCAAGTTAATTGACAAGTTGGCATTTTCTAATTTTTCAAGAACTCTTTTGAGGAGAGAAATATGCTCTGAAAAAGTCGATGACGTAATAATTATATCGTCCAGGTAAACAAAGACTTTACAGTCGAACTCAGGACCAAACAACCTATCCATCAACCGTTGTTGAGTAGCTGGAGCGCCGGTAAGACCGAAGCACATGACTTTAAAATGATACAGACCTCGGCCGGGAACGGTAAAAGCGGTTTTTTCCCGCGATTCAACTGAATCGAGTGGAATTTGCCAAAAAGCAGATTTCAAATCAATCGAAGACAAGTATCGAGCGTCCCGTAGTCGATCTAAGATGCGAGAAATATAAGGGAGTGGATACGCATCAGGTTTGCTGACTGCGTTCAGCTTCCGACTGTCCAAGCAAAAGCGCAGCTCACCGTTTGCCTTAGGGGCCATCAGGGTTGGGTTATTCCAGGCGCTGTTGCTGGGCTCAACCACGTCCAAACTCAGCATCTCATCGAGCTGACGATTAAGTTCTTTTAGTCTCGCTGGAGACATCGGGTAGTACCGCTGCTTAATAGGTGCGACATCGCCCGTATCAATTTTATGACTGATCAATGGGGTTCTACCGAGTCCCTTATTTTCAAAAGAAACCTTTTTAAAACACTCGATAATCTCGTTGGCTTGGAGAGTCTGATCAGAGTCAAGCTCAACAAATGCATGAAGTCTACGAACTTCACAAACAGAAAACCTATCAGAGGGAAAAACTTCAAAAGGAAGATCATTAAAAATGCTTGGGGCCAAATTGAAGGCCTTCCAAAAATTAACTCCGAAAATAATTGGAGTGGAAATGTCAGGAACGACATGAAATTTCATTACCTTTGTGGTTTCCTTTAAGGTTACCACTAAAGAAATATAACCAGAGACAGAAGCCACAGAATCGTTAGCAGTGGCAATATTCTTGATACTATTGTCACTGTGTAACGTGTGTCCTGCTCCGATAAAATGCGCACCCGCATCGGAACCTAAAATAGAAATCATGGATCCAGAATCTAATAAACCGTAATATTTAGAACCACAAATGGAAACCGTTAAATGAGGACGCTCATCCCCATGAGTTAAATAATGAACCGAGGCAACTTTATGACTAGAATCACAATCTTGTTTTAAATTATTACGCCAATCGTTTTGGTCAAAAAAATTACACCGGTTCAGCCCTACAAGTTTTTTGACTGTGAAGAGTCCGACTTTGGTGAACTATTAGACCTAGGCCGACAATCGGGGCAATTGTTGGCGTACACTCCCTTTTTACCACACTTGAAGCAAACTACTTCTTTAGACTTACACTCGCGGAGTGTATGACCCTCCTCACGACAACGTTTGCAGTAGTTGTTTACCTGTTTTACTTCTTCTATCTTAAGTCGGGTCTTGGGCGCAACATACGACAAGTCACTCGCGAGCGTGGCATCATTAGGTTTAGGGGGTTCTTTAAAATCGCCTGCGTAAACGAGACTATGCTCTAACAGTTTACATTTGTGTTTTAGTTGAGAAATGTTATCAATAGAGTGAAGAGCTAACGCCGAAATATAATTAGGCCTCATGTTGAATCTTATAATGTGAAGTCTTTCGGCCTCACTTACTGAATAAGACAGCCTACTAAAATAATTTTCCATTATCGCGATATATATGAAAGCGGGTTCGGTAGGGCCTTGGGTTCGCCTACGGATCTCGTCCATCAGACGCCTATCGAAATCAGGAGGTGAAAATTCTTCTACCAAGAGACGCCTTAACGATGACCAATCGCAGACAGTATCCCTTACGCTGCGGTACCACACCAAAGCGATATCTGTAAAAAGCTCATAAGCCGATCTGAATAAAGTCGCTTCGCTAATTTCTCTAGAGTGCGCGAGCTCCTCCAGCGTCTGTAAGTAAGTGCGAATGCACGAGTGACCGTCAAAACGATGATTCAAGTTTCTAACGGACTTCTCACTACTGCACGAAACCATGACGGGAGAACTCACAGGAGCGGTGGTAGGGGTGGCAGCAGGAGCCTCGTCGACCGAACTGAAAGTACTATGGAAGCTGAAGGTCATCCTTTCGAGTCTAGAGAGGAGGGAAATGACTCGCTCTTCTAAAGTCGAAAGCTGTTCCTTTATGTCTGGCCTCACATCAATTCGCGACAAACGATGATATAGGTGACAAGCTAAAGCTTTGACACGGTTAAATTTCTTAAAATTTGAGGATGAAGCACTCATAAGGACGTCGATATTAGAGAGACTGGTGGTTACAAATTGTAATTCCGCGTCCGGGGCGCGCGACGTAGTATCAATGTCGTCAGAGGGTATTTCTTTTCCCAGAACACGAATCTGCTTCTTAAGTGCCTCAACAGTGGCCTCTGGCACTTCCCCACGAATCTCAACTTCATAAATTAATTCGTCCTTATTTAAAAGATTAAAATTAATAGGATGCTCCATTTTTAAATCAATAGTTTATAAGTTTAAATAAAATTAAAAAATAATCAAAATCGGCTAAGTCGGCTCACAACAAGATACAAGATTACTGTGTTAAAAAAACAACAGCAGTAAATTAACAAAAAAAATATATATTTTGCTCCTTAAAAAAATTTCAGAGTGAAAAAAAAACAATGCCTGAAGGGCGTGAAAATAAAAACAAAATTATAATAAGGCTTGAGAGCCTAAAAAAAAAAGAAAAACAGACCTAAGGTCGAACACTGTTAAGAACAGGTGGGCTCTCAGTCGCCTCCTACGACTCCCTGAGCAAGTGCCGGGGTGGCCTTATTCTAACCCGAGAACTACACGGGGTGTTCGGGACCGATCTCAGTTTGTAGCTCTGGACACAAACCTACCTAAAGCTACTGTCCCCAAAACGTAAGGGCGCTACTGTTAAATAATAAAAAATGGCTTCACTTTATAACAAGATTTATTTAAAAAATTAATTAAATTAAATTAAATTACAATTGTTATTACAATAAATTAGAAATTAAATTACAGAGATAATATTACACAAGAGAGCCGGACTAACTACAGGCAGAACAACGGGATATGTGGGTAGCTATGGTGTGAGATCGGAGCCGAACAATACAATATTTTGTTTTAAGGAGCAATTACAATATTTTAAAGTATATAAAAATATATGAATTTGGGGCGCCAGGCACCGCTCGTTGCAGCACCAAAAGAATGTCGGAAATAAGAAAGGTCCCTTTAGGGGTTACCGGGGTAGATGCCTCGGGCCGGAGTATGATCGGAGACCCAGGAGCGAAATTTGCAAGCCGGGGTCGTCCGCTGTGATTCAACCCGAAGGCACCCGGAGAGAAGTGAAGAGGTGAATTAACCAATAATAATAAAAAACCCCTGGAAAGTGACAAAAGACCTACTTTATACTTTGTCACAACCAGTACAAAAAATATTCACAAAGGTGGGAAATTTTATTAAATAAATGCTTTGCAAAGGGGAATCTACGTTAATGATGCTTTGCAAATCATAAATAGAGTGAATTTGGAATGAAAAAGCTACATTTGTAACAAGAGGACGCGACCGTTAGGTCTACCCTCCAACAAGAATAAAAATGAAAATTTTACCTCAAAAGGGGTTTGAAAGAAGGAATTCAGCGCCGAGACGAACGCTGAACCACGCCTGCCACGCTGTCTCCTGCTGGTTCCCAAATTTCCTGCGAGGACGAGAGAAATTAGTTTCCGACACTACATAACCTCACCGATTTCGAAGTGAATTGGAAAATCGCACAAAATGCGAAAATACTTACAGGGAAGAGACTAATTGCAAGTATACAACGGTCTCGGAGACGGAACTCTGGAGCTGGTAGCACAGTTCGGCGGGAGGCAGATAGAAATCCAAGTCAGCGAACGTTACGATGAGAATCCAAAATTGAAAATGAAGAGAAAGAACGGAATCCGCTGACAGGCCTTTTTATATGCCGAGTGATGTCACGGCATTGGACCAAACGACCATAGACACGTAGAAGAGAAAACAATTGTATGAATCGAATTAAATGTGAGATAATTATTTAAAAGGCTAAATTGTATTATTATGTTCTCTGAATTAATTGAAAGTAAATTAATAATTAAAACAAAAACAATTGAAACGATAAAATCGCTGAGCTATAATAGTGAGCTCAAAAAAACCGAAACATTACGTAATCTGTAGCGACGTCAAAATAATACTGCCAAACTGTCAAAGCCTGTGTCAGACTTGACAGTGACGGAACGTTATGCGAAATGTTTGTTTACTAAACCAAAACCAAAATCAGGATCTATAAAATAGAATCAATTTAATGCTAAGCCAAAACAATAACATGAATTGCAGTGCTGTACCATTGTCATTACGGAATACAGAATGCAATAAAAACATACGGTTTCTCACAAGAGGTAAGTTAAAAGAAAGGTTCAATTTTTACTATGTAACACTTACATTGTACTTGATCAGGGTTGGGTTATTCCAGGCGCTGTTGCTGGGCTCAACCACGTCCAAACTCAGCATCTCATCGAGCTGACGATTAAGTTCTTTTAGTCTCGCTGGAGACATCGGGTAGTACCGCTGCTTAATAGGTGCGACATCGCCCGTATCAATTTTATGACTGATCAATGGGGTTCTACCGAGTCCCTTATTTTCAAAAGAAACCTTTTTAAAACACTCGATAATCTCGTTGGCTTGGAGAGTCTGATCAGAGTCAAGCTCAACAAATGCATGAAGTCTACGAACTTCACAAACAGAAAACCTATCAGAGGGAAAAACTTCAAAAGGAAGATCATTAAAAATGCTTGGGGCCAAATTGAAGGCCTTCCAAAAATTAACTCCGAAAATAATTGGAGTGGAAATGTCAGGAACGACATGAAATTTCATTACCTTTGTGGTTTCCTTTAAGGTTACCACTAAAGAAATATAACCAGAGACAGAAGCCACAGAATCGTTAGCAGTGGCAATATTCTTGATACTATTGTCACTGTGTAACGTGTGTCCTGCTCCGATAAAATGCGCACCCGCATCGGAACCTAAAATAGAAATCATGGATCCAGAATCTAATAAACCGTAATATTTAGAACCACAAATGGAAACCGTTAAATGAGGACGCTCATCCCCATGAGTTAAATAATGAACCGAGGCAACTTTATGACTAGAATCACAATCTTGTTTTAAATTATTACGCCAATCGTTTTGGTCAAAAAAATTACACCGGTTCAGCCCTACAAGTTTTTTGACTGAGAAGAGTCTGGCTTTGGTGAACTATTAGACCTAGGCCGACAATCGGGGCAATTGTTGGCGTACACTCCCTTTTTACCACACTTGAAGCAAACTACCTCTTTAGACTTGCACTCGCGGAGTGTATGACCCTCCTCACGACAACGTTTGCAGTAGTTGTTTACCTGTTTTACTTCTTCTATCTTAAGTCGGGTCTTGGGCGCAACATACGACAAGTCACTCGCGAGCGTGGCATCATTAGGTTTAGGGGGTTCTTTGAAATCGCCTGCGTAAACGAGACTATGCTCTAACAGTTTACATTTGTGTTTTAGTTGAGAAATGTTATCAATAGAGTGAAGAGCTAACGCCGAAATATAATTAGGCCTCATGTTGAATCTTATAATGTGAAGTCTTTCGGACTCACTTACTGAATAAGACAGCCTACTAAAATAATTTTCCATTATCGCGATATATATGAAAGCGGGTTCGGTAGGGCCTTGGGTTCGCCTACGGATCTCGTCCATCAGACGCCTATAGTTTGTTAAATTGTATCAATTTTTTATTACTTAACAGTAGCGCCCTTACGTTTGGGGACAGTAGCTTTAGGTAGGTTTGTGTCCAGAGCTACAAACTGAGATCGGTCCCGAACACCCCGTGTGGTTCTC